>RJWM01036675.1:0-18013 GCA_004363535.1 Dasyprocta punctata
TCCATATGGGAGATTCTGGTCAGAGCTCAGAAGATCAGAAGGGTGATAAAAAGCCTGCTGGTAAAGACTAGGCTCAGGCGGTTTCTGCTGGGAAGAAGGACTGCGTTGGTTGTTGGACTCCACACTATGTGTGTTATGTTTTGGCAAAAAGTTTGTCTGCACTTTCCTTGTTCCCAGAGACTTTGCCTGAGACTGAGATTAAAGCCAATGGACTGATTAATCTGGCAAAGGAAATTTCAAGGCAGTCAAATGCTGAGGCAGTGGCATGGCTATCTTGTGCCTTTGCATTAGCCAGATTTATGGTGCAAATCAAGAGCAGTGACCCAAACAGGATGGTTTAAAACATTTTGATCAGAAAGCTGTGGACTGTAAAGATAGGGCTGAGACTTCAATTGCCTTGATGGAACAAAGAAATAAAAAATGTGGCCTCACGGCATCCCAAGAAACAGTGGGCTTCCACCTTTTGTAGCCTGGAACCAGCAAAAGTGAAAGAGTTTGCTCAGAGGAAGAAGCTGCAGAGTGCTGTGTTTCAAATTGGTCCACAGGAGATTCCAAAATAGCAGCGTTCACACCAGATTCCAGAGTGGTGGTGGCATAGAGAAGCTTTTCCTTACAATCAGATTCAGAGAGCTCAGTAATCCAGGCACTCGACCCCTACAGCCAAGACAGAGGAAAGCCTGGCTACTGCTCCAGCTGGTAACAGACCTTGGTGGCATCCACGTGTCACTGGTTTTAAGGGCAAGGAAATTGCACAAGTGCTACCTTGACTTCAGAGGGCAATATGTGAAGATGTAAGGGTGAAGCCAAAGGTGCAATGGAAAACCCAGAGGTTTGAAAAAGTCAGGAACAGGGGTCATCCAAGAAATGTTGCAAAAACTCAACAGAATGGGCTTAGGAGAGAAGCTGAAGGAATTAAAACCCCTGAAAGTGCCATCTGGGTGGAATGACTCAAGCTTTTTGAAGCTTTCAACCAGATTGCTTCAGATGCTGCATATAGAACCCCAGGATTTAATTTTGTACTGCTGGAATTTGGACTTGCTTTGGTTCCAGTGCTTTGTATTCCTCTGTTTGTAATTTTTGGAATGGTAATGTTTATCTTGTGCCTTTGCATTTTGGAAGTGTTTAACTTGCTTTCATTTGTACAGGGTGTCACATTTAAGAGTTTTCCATGGATCTCTGAGGAGATTTGGCACTTGGACTTTTCAGCAATGCTGAAACTGTTAGGACTGTGGCAACTCTTGGAAATGGACTAAATGTCTTTTGTATAACTGGTATACATGAGTTCTTGGAGGGCCAAGGGTGGAATGTTATGATTATGGTCCTTTGGCCCCACCAAGTAATCATGACATTGATGTGGCTGTGTCTGGCATTTGTGAGTGGTTTGTGGTCTAACGTTGGGATTGGCGATGTGAGTGCTGCATCCACCCAGGGGTTGGAGCTGCCACTTGTCCAGTTTTAGTCTTTGGCAGGTGGAAAACCCATTTTTCCAGCAACACTTATTAAAGAGGCTATCTTTCTTTCAGTAAACATGCTTGGCCTGTTTGTTAAAAATAAGGTGCCTGACTATCTCTGTGGTTGTGTCTGAAATTTCTAATCTGTTCCATTGATCCTTAAATCTGTTTCTTTTTTTGGGGGGGGTAGTCCCATGCTTATGTATAACAGCAGTTGTTTATTATAAATTCAAGCCAGGGATTGTGATGTCTCGTGCCTTGCCTTGTTGCCCAGGATTGCCTTTGCTCTTCTAAGTCTATTATGGTTCTGAATGAATTTTAGGAATGTTTTCTCTAGGTTTGTGAAGTATACTACTGGTATTTTGATTGGGATTTCATTAAATCTGTATCACAGTTTTGAGAGTGTTACTATTTTCACAATATTGGTTCTTCCTATTGAAGAGGAAATGAAACATTTCCATTTTCTCATATCTTCTTTGATCTATTTTTTTCAGAGTACTAAAATTTTCATTTTTTTTTCAGTACCAGGTGTCAATCTCACAGCCTTGCACCTGCCAGGCAGGGGCTTAGGCCACTAAGCTAAATCCCCAGTCCTGTTTTTTGAGATAGGGTCTCACTATGCAGTTCAGGCTGGCCTTGAACTCACTTTGTGGCCCAGGCTGGTCTCAAACTCACAATGATCCTCCTGCCTCAACCTCCCACGTGCAGGGATTAAAGGCATGCACCACCAAGACCGGCTTGTAATTTTCAATGTAAAGGTGTTTTATTTCTTTTGTAAGACTCATTTCTGAGTATTTCATTTTGCTGGATGCCATTCTGAAGGGTAGAGTTTCTCTGATTTCTATTTCATCCAGTTTGTCGTTTATGCACAGGAATGCTATTGATTTCTGAGAGTTGACTTTGATTCCACCTATGGTGCTGAATTTGCTTATTAAGTAGTCATCTTTTGGTGGTGTTTTGGGGGTCTTCTATATAGGGTATCATGTCATCTGCAAATAATGATAATTTAAATACTTCCTTTCCTATCCTTATTCCTTTTATTTCTCTCTCTTGTCTGATTGCTCTGGCTAACATTTCCAGAACTATATTGAATAGGAGTATTGATAGTAAGCATCTTTGTCTTGTTCCTGAGTTTATAGTGAAAGCTTTCAGTTTTTGCCCATTTTGTATGATGTTGGCTGTTGGTTTGTCTTAGATGGCATTTATCAGATTGAGGTAGAGACCATATATTCTGATTTTCTGTATGATTTTTTTATCATGAATGAGATTTCTTTCTTTATTCTTTTCTGTTCTTTTTTTTCTTTCTTTTTTTTGTGGCACTGGGGATCAAACTCACAACCTCACACCTGACAGGCAGGGTTTAAGCCACTGAGCGATTCTCCCGGTTCTTTTATCATGAATGAGTGTTGGGCGTTATCAAAAGCTTTTATGGCATCTATTGAGATGATCATATGATTTTTGTCTTTGGCTTTGTTGATGTGGTGTAATATGTTTATTGATTTGTGTATGTTGAATCAATCCTGCATTCCTGGGATGAATCCTACTCGTTCATATTGTGTAATCTTCTTGATGGTTTGCTGCATTCTGTTTGCTAGCATTTCGTTGACAATTTTCGCATCGATGCTCATTACGGAGATTGGCCTATAGTTCTCCTTTTTGGCTGGCTCTTTCTTTGGTTTCAGTATTAGAATAACCCTTGCTTCCAGGAATGAATTACAGGGAATTGCTTCCCTTTCCATTTCATTAAAAATTCTGAGGCTTACACACATCAAATCTTCCCTAAATGTCTTGTAGAATTTAGCTGTGATTCCATCTAGACCTGGGCTTTCCTTTGTTGGTAAATGTTTAACTACATTTTCAATTGCAGTAGCTGATATTGGGCTATGCAAAATTTTATATCTTCTTGATCCAACTTTGGTAATTCAGATGTTTCTAAGAATCTGCCCATATCTTCTGTATTTTCCATGCTTTGTGAGTAAAGATTTTTGAAGTAGTTATTGATGATCTTCTGAATTTCCACAGGATCTGCAGTAATTTCACCCTTTTCATTCCTTATTGCATCAATTTGAGTTTTTGCTTTCCTTTTCTTGATAAGGTTGTCTAGGGGGTGTATCAGTTTTGTTTATTTTTTGAATGAATCAACTCTCAACTCATTAATTCTTTTTACTTTTTATTTATTCTCAATTGTGTTAATTTCTGATATGATCTTTATAATTTCCTCCCTTCTATGAGGTTTGGGCTTGGCTTGTTTTTATTTCTAGAAGTTTTATATGCAACATTAGGTTGATTATTTTGTGCTCAGTGAGTTTTCTTGTTATGGGAATACATTACCATATATTTCCCTGTTTAGACCACTTTCATTGCGTTCCACAGGTTCTGGTATGTGGTATCAGTATTTTCATTGAATTGTTGGTATTGCTTAATGTCTTCTTTAATTTCATTCATTTATCCCTCTATTTTGAATGATAGTTTTGTGGGATACAACAATCTGAGTTAAAAGTTGTTTTCTTTTATAATTTGGAGTACTCCACTCCAAGCTCTCCTTGAGTTGAGAGTTTGTGCTGCAAAGTCCACTGTGATTCTGATGGGCTTTCCTTTGTAGGTGATGTTTCTTTACCGTAACAGCTTTTAAAATTTAATTCTTGTGTTGAATTTCTGGAATCTGGGCTAGAATATGCACTGGAAGTAGTTATTTTTTGATCATTGCTAATTGGAGTTCTAAATGCCTCACTTATTTGTATGTCAAATCCTTTTTGTCTACAAGGAAAGTTTTCTGGCATGATGTCTGTAAGGATGTTTTTAAATGTTTTGTGGTGTCTCCTGTTTGTTCATTGACTCCAATTAATCTTAAGTTATTCTTTGTCTCATCAAGCAGCTGCTGGATTGATTTCTCATGTTCCCTTGCCAGTTTGGAGAAATCTTTCTTTTCCTGGTCACTAAGTGCAAGACTGTCTTCAATATCTGAGATCCAGTCCTCACATTGGCCTAATCTGGTTTGAATACTTTTAGCAGAGTTTTTATTCTCCTGAATATCTGCTTGAATCTGCTTTATGGAATTCATTCACTTCCTATGTTGTGCTTCCATAATTTGCTTCAACTCATTTATTTATTTATTTTTTTGTCTGTCTCTGCTCTAACGTCACTAAGCATGGTGTGAATTTTGGTAATCTCTGTGGTTATTTGAGAGATTATTTCTGATTTCATTTTTTCCAGAGCCTCATGCAGTTGCTTTGTTCCCACTTCAGAGAAACCTTGTAGGGGATTTTGGATTTTGTAGCCTCATTGCCACCTAGGTTTGCCTTTGGTGAACTGGATGTCTGAGGTTGTGTCCTGTTAAGTGTCTTCTCATTTCTTTTGTTTTTTAGTTTAATTCCTAGAGTGATACCTGGTAGTTCCCTGTAGTGAGTTGCTTTATTGGTGGTATTAAGGACATCCAGGTAATGATCACTTCCCTGAGGTATCATCCAGGTGTAGCTGATTCCTGGGCTCTGAGTCAATTGGAAGATTCCACCTCCTCAGTTTGTCAGATATAGGAAACCACAGCTCTCCTAGTCCAGTCCCTGTTTCCTTGACACTGTGCTTCAGCACTCTCCATGACCCCCAGGCAATCTCAGTCCTAGACCATCAGGGCCAACAATTATCCAGAACAATTGTGTCAATTCTGGCTGCAGTGACACCCACAGCACCAAACACAGCCAACAAAACAGGAAACTGAGCCGACCCCTGATTTGAAATCCTCAACCAAATAAACTGAATTTGTAACCATAGCTCAGAATGAAGAACAATCATATACAATACATAAGTCCACAATATGTCAATACTGTCCTCAAGGGCCAGGATCCAAAATGGATTTAAGAGAAGGCAGAGAAGTGGGAAAAGAGAAAGAGACTATAAGTCGGTTGAATGACAAAGATGGGTCCCATCAACTTAGGGAAACCACTGCAGAAGACTGAGGGGGATCAGAGCCAAAAGAGATAAAAAGTAGAACAGAAGAAATCCACACCAAAAAGGAGGGTAGAAACCACACTCATACAAAAAAAAATATATATAATAGCAATAATAAGCTAAACAAAACAAACAATAGAAAGGAAAAAAGTCCACTTCCACGATTCTCTCTGGATTCACTAGTAGACAGCCTGTGGAGATCGCAACCCAAATCATGGTACTGTATCCCCTCAAGCCAGCAACTGCTCGAGGATGGAGTAGTAGACAACCTTAGCAGGCCTGCCCCCAAGAACAGACTCATTGGGCTCACTGAAGTCCAAGCAATCTCCATGGGTCTGTGCCCAACGAGGAGTTGCTGGGGGAAGCCAGCAACAGTTTTAGTTCCAGGCTTATCTGGCCAACTCGAGAATGTCTCCCAGCCAGTCAGTCTCTCATGCGGGAGGACCAAGCCCTCTGCACTCACTGCCAGCCAGCCCAGTCCTCCATACCTGCCACTGTCTTCCACTAACAAAGGGCTTGGCAGAGGCCCCCATGTTCTCCAGTCATCACCAACTCTGCGACTGTGTTCCCCCAGTCTCCAACAGATCCCCTCATGCAGTGAACCTGGCTCCGGGCAAAGGCACAGCCAGCTTCCACCTTCTTTTTTCTTGAAGTTTTTCTTTTCACTCTCTCTGTGGGGTTTGATTCAGACTTCAGACTCTGCCGGGGTCTAAGGAACCAAATTCCATCCTTTTCATCTTCCTCAACATGGTATGTTCCCGTGTCTAGATGGTGTTTCTCAGAGAGTCTGTTTTCTCTGCATCTTACTACTTCACCATCTTCCTGGAAGTCTCTGTTGTTTTGTCTTTTTGAGACAGTGTCTCACCATGTAGTACAGGTTGGCCTTGAGCTCACTTTATAACCCAGGCTGCTTGTGAACACTTCCATGATAAAGAACATCTGAGGAAATTCATGACCACTAAACCAGCACTCCAAAATGTTCTGAAGGACATTTTAGAAATGGAATGATAAGGCCTCCAGCTCCGTGAACCCCCAATAGAAGGAATCCACCAGGAAAGCAACCAACTAGAGGGAGGAGAAAAAGTAAAAAAAGAGGGGAGGGAATAATAGAAAAACAACATGATAAGGATAAGTCAATGCATATTGTATTTAACCATCAATGTTAATGGCATCCATTCAGCCGTCAAAGGACATAGAATTGCAGAATAGATCAAGAAGCAAGATCTAACAGTATGCTGTATGCAAGAAACACATTCGATTCTGAAAGATACTCATACACTGAAAGTCAAAGGATGGAAAACAATGCTCCATGCAACAGGAACCTAGAAAAAGGCAGAGGTTGCTATTCTCTTTGCAGATTAAGTTAATTTTAAGCCAAAACTGATTAAGAGAGACAAAAAAGGTCACTATATCTTGGTAAAGGGAACAATCAAAGAGGAAGAGATAACAACCATAAATATATACGCAACAAATATCAGTGCACCCAGTTATATAAAACAATTATTAATGGCCATGAAAAATCAAATAAGCCTTAGTACAGTTGTATTGGGAGACCTCAATACCCCGCTGTCACAAAAAGACAGATCAACTAGACAAAAAATCAATAATGAAATATTAGAAATAAATCAGACTTTTCAGCAAATGGACTTAGTAGATGTCTATAGAGTCTTCCACCCCACATCAAAATACACATTCTTTTCAGCTGTACAATGGACATTCTCCAAAATAGACCATATCCTGTCTCAAAGAACATGTTTAAGTAAATGTAAAGGAATTGAAATTATTTCATGCATAATAAGACCCCAGTGCAATGAAATTGGAAATCCATGCCAAAGGAAACCACAAGAACTTCATCAACACATGGAAATTAAATAGCACAGTACTGAACAATCAATGGGATTAGAGATGAAATTAAAGAAGAAATGACAGCTTTTATAGTTGAATGACAATGACAATACAATATACTGGAACTTGTGGGACTTAAGTAGTGTTAAGAGCAAAATTTATAGCAGTAAATACTCATATCAGGGAAACAGAGCAAGCACATATAAACAACTTAATGTTGAATCTCAAACTCCTAGAAAAAGCAGAACAGGCTAAGCTAAAAGTACATACAATGGAGGAAATTATAAGGATCAGAGCAGAAATTAACACTCTGGAGCCTAAATAAAAATACAAAGAATCAATGAATTGAAGACTTGGTTCTTGAAAGACTAAATAAAATTGAAAAACCCATGGCCAATCCATACAATTAGCAATGAAAGGCATAAAATCACAACAGAACCTGTAGAAATCCAGAAAATGATCTATATCTACTTTGAAAACTTGTATTCTAATAAAATGGAAAATAAAGAAGAAAGGGACATATTCCTAGATAAATATGAATTACCAAAGTTGAATCAAGGATTGATAAAAGTCCTGAACAACTCAATATCAATAAATGAAATTAAGGATATAATTAAAAGCTTATGAAGAGGCTTCCGGGAAGATGGATTGAACAGTAAGCAGCAGAGTAAACAGCCTCTCTGAGAGATACAGTCCAGATGCTGGAATATAGCACCATGGGGAAGACAATAAGGAAGAAAGTGGGTCCCCTGGACCCATGAAGAATCTAAAGTGACAATTGAAACCCACAGAGAGAGTAAAGAAAAACTTCAATGAAGAAGAAGGCCGTGGCTGGTGACGCCTTCACCCAGAGTCAGACCCATTGTATGAGAGAAGCTGTTTGAACCTGGGGACACACAGTCACAGTGACTGTGGTGTCTGATGACCCCAGAGGGTTCTGCAAAGAGTCACAGTGGTGGAAGGGAGAAGTGGATGCAGAGGACTGCACTGGCTGGTGGTGACTGCAGAGGACTCAGTTCTCCTGCAGGAGAGAGTGATTGGCCAAGAACCATTTTGGAGTCAGGCCAAATAAACCTGAAAGCAGAACTGTTTCAGGCTTGTTCCAATAGCTCCTAGCTGGGTGCAGACTGGTGGAAATTGTGCAGACTGAGCCCCAACCCTGTGCACATTCCAGTGGCCATAGCAGAGGTTCCCTGCAGGTACCCAGCTTGGTCTGGAGGTGGTGGTCATTCTCACCCCCAGGCACACTCCAGGAGCTATAGTGGAGGCCCCCTGCCAGTGACCAGGCCAGGTCTGCAGATGGTGACCAGCTCCACAGGTGGCACCCAGCTCCACCTCTGTGTACACTCCAATGGCCATTATGGGGCTCCTTGCCAATGACCAGCTTGGTTGGGAAGTGGGGGTGGGCCCTGTCCCCTCACACACTCGGGCAGCCATCGTGAAAGATTCTCTCCAGTAACCAGCTAGGAGGTGGTAACCGGCTAGGAGTCAGTGGCCTACCCTGCCACCTTGCACAAACCACCAGGCATCCGGGATCCAATACAGCCTAGGAAAAGAAACCGACATCCCTGCACCAGCACAGCAATAGCCAGTACTGACTAAAAGAACCAAACGGTCTCACATCAGAGAAATTATAGCCAATGCAGGAAGTGCCTGGCGCTGCACCACACACCTTCCAGAAGAACCCTGTATATGTCAAGATGAAGAAGCAAGAGGCATTCTCTGGCCTCCAACTCAAGCAGAGCAAGTCCAGGTGATGTAAATATGGAAAAGATCGCAAATCACACACCTGAAATTTCTGAACTGATGACATCTGAAGTAAACAATCAAATTCATGAGGCAATAAAAGAAATTAGAACAGAAATATTCTCTCACCTAAAAAAAGAAATGAAAAGCATAATAAAAGAATTGCTAATCACCTCTAAAGAAGACATAGATAACAATGGATTATAGGAAAATGAGGGAAACCTGGAATGAAGAATACAAAAAAGATTTAGAATACATGAAACAGATTCAAACAGGTATCCAGGAAATTCAAAACTCCATTGAAAGCTGGCAAAACCTTTTGAAAGAAACTGAAGATAGACTTTCAAACCTTGAAGATAGGTTTACAGCTTGTGATTGTGAAAGGAAAGATCTCTTAAAAATAACAAGGAACCAAAAGTAACAATTCAATGGCTGCAAGACAACTCAAAGAAGCATAACTTAAGGATAAGAGGTGTGAGTGAAAAAGCAGAGGTCAACACAAATGACATTAAAGGTCTATTTACAGAAATAATATCAGAAAACCTCCCAAGTTTGGGAATAGGAAGTAACATTCAGATAAGTGAAGCATATAGAACTCCAGCTAGCCATAACCAAAATAAATCTACACCCAGACATATAATAATCAAGACCTCAGAAATTTGACACAAGAACAGAATATTAAAAGCTGTTAGAAAAAGATCACCTAAAAAGGAAAACCCATGAGAATCAAGACAGAGTTCTTAACACAAACTATCAAGTCAAGAAGAGCTTGGAGTATTTCAAGTCCTGAAAGAAAACAACTTCCAACCAAGGCTGATGTATCCTGCAAACTTTCTTTCAAAATTGATGGAGAAACAAGATACTTCCAGGACAAAGAACAACTGAAGGGATTCATGACCACCAAACCAATCCTACAAAGAATACTGAAGGACATTCTAGAGAGAGATAGAAAAAAAAGAGCACAGTTCCAGGATCAGTGGTAGAAGGGGATACCGAAGCAGGGCTGACAATTGAATAGAGAGGAAAAGTGAACAGTCAAAATCAGGAAAATTGCATGACAGAGATGAGGCAGTGCATGTTGGTCATAACAATTAATGTAAATGGCCTCAGTTCACTAATAAAAAGAAACATGGGCAGAGTGGATTAGGAGATAGGATCCACCAATATGCTTTATGCAAGAAACACATTTAACTTGAAAGGGGATTCATAGACTGAAAATCAAGGAGAGAGAACAACGTTCTATGTGACAGGGAACTAGAAAGAAGTGGGGGTAACTTGCCTATCAGCTGCAGAGTGAACAAGAAAGACATGGAATTTTTATACAATGGAAAGTTACTCAGCTATCCCAGCACTCGGGAGGCTGAGGTAGGAGGAGCATTGTGAGTTTGAGGCTGGTTTCAACTACAATGTGAGCGCAAGGCCAGTCTGAGCTACATAGTGCGACCCTGCCTCAAAAATCTAGGGCTGGGAGTTTGGCTCAGTGGCTTAAGCGCCTGTCTGGCAGGCCTGAGGCTGTGAGTTCAATCCCTGGTGCCCCAAAACAAACAAACAAACAAAAAACAACAACAACAAAAAAGAAAGCTACTCAGCTATAAAGAAAGATAACCTTGAGACTCGTGTTGGTAAATGGATACGACTTGAGATCATGCTCATGGGTGAAAATGTTCAGAGTTATGAGACTGAATATCATGTTGTCTCCCTAGTATAAAATCTAAAGAAGTTAGTGAGATTCAAAATGCACAATAAATATCGTGAAAGTAAAGGGGAAGAAGTGTCTAAAAAGGGAAGGCAGTGGCCGTTGTTAAGCTATTATCATGATTTGAATCCTGTATTGTTTACATTATTTTGTTAATTTGGTTCTATTCTGTTTTGGTTTGTCTAATTTTATTATATTTGATGGCATGAATAGGTATTTTAAAGATAAAATATATTATGGTAGCCATTATTGATTTCCTGTTATCTTTTATTGAAGCCCTGTATTGCTTTCATTGTTCTGTTTTGATTGATTTTATTCTACTTTGTTTAGTTTGATCATATTATGTCTCATGGTAGAGGCACCTACTTTGAAGATAACAACAGGCAATATGGTAGCCACTGTTGTTTTACTATTGTTTTCAAGTCCTGTATTTCTTCCATTGTTCTATTTTTATTGGTTTTATTTTGTATTATTTTGCATGAATTTATTATGCCTGATGGTATGGGCAGTTATTTTGAAGATAACAAGAGGCATTATGATAGCCATTAGTGATTTCCTTTTATCTTTATTTCAAGTCATGTACCATGTTCATTGTTTTGTTTTGATTGACTCTATTTTGTTTTATTTCATTTGGCTTTATTCTCTTCAAAATAAAAAAATTTAAATACCCAAAAACTTATCAACAAAAAAATCCCAGTCCTTGATGAATTCACTGCTGAACTCTTCAAGAAATTTAGTGAAGACCTAACACCACTATTCTCAAAGTCTTTAATGAAATTGAAAGGGAAGCAATACTCCAAAATTCATTCCTGGAAGCAAGCATTTCTCTGATTCAAAAACCGGAGAAGGACCCAAGTAAGGAAGAGAATTACAGGTCACTCTTCCTAATGAATCACTGATGGAAAAATCTTCAGTAAGATATTGACAAACAGACTGCAGCAAATCGTCAAAAAATTGTACACCATGATCAAGTGCGATTCATTCCAGGGATGCAGGGATGGTTCAACATAGGTAAATCTATAAGTGTAATACACCATATTAACAGAGCCAAGGATAAAAATCATATGATTATCTCAATAGATTCAGAAAAAGCTTTGGACAAAGTCCAACATCCATTCATGAAAAAACTCTACAGAAAATTGCAATAGATGGTCTTTATCTCGATCTGGTAAATGCCATTTACTACAAACCAACAGGCAGCACCATACTAAATGGACAAAAACTGAAAACTTTCAGTCTAAAATCAGGAACACAGTCAAGCAATTGCCTGATAAGTGTGAGGTCATGAGTTCAATCCCTGGTAAAAAATAAAATAAAATGAAATATAGTAAAATAAAATAAAATAAATTCAGAAACAAGACAAGGATATCCACTGTCTCCACTCTTATTTAAAATAGTCCTGGAAACTTTAGCCAGAGCAATTAGACAAGAGATAAAAAACAAAAGGAATAAAGATAGGAAAGAAGAAGTTAAACTAGCATTATTTGCAGATGATGATAATCTACCTAGAAGATCCCAAAAACTCGACCAAAAGACTTCTAAATTTAATAAGCAACTTTAGTAATGTAGCTGGTTACAATGTCAACACTTAAAAATCAATAGTCTTCTTGTACACGAGTCAAAATCTCACTGAGAGAGAAATCAGGGAAACAATACCTTTTTCAATAGTATCCAAAGAAATGAAATACTTAGGAATCAATTGAACAAAAGATGAAAAAGACCTCTTTATTGAAAACTATAGTACTCTGAAAAAGGGGGTTGAAGAGGATATTTTAAAATGGAGCAATATCCCATGCTCTTGGGTAGGAAGAATCAATATAGTGAAAATGGCCATACTTCCAAAACTATTATATAGATTCAATGCAATCTGAATCAAAATTTCAATAATATACCTCACATAATTAGAGAAAACAATCCTAAAATTTATCTGGAACCAAAAGAGTCCTAGAATAGCAAAGACAACCCTGGGCAACAAAGACAAGACAGGGAGCATGACAATTCCTGACTTGAAATTATAAGGCTACTGTGATGAAAAAAATGTGTAATACTGGCAAAAAAAAAAAACCCAGAAAACAGACCAGTAGATAAATGAAATAGATTAGAAGATGCAGAAACAACTTCAGGCACACTAAACTACCTTATTTTTGACAAAGGTGTCAAACACATTCATTGGAAGAAAGATAGCCTCTTTAATAAATGGTGTTGGAAAAACTGGCTTTCCAAATGCCGAAGATTAAAAGTGGACCCGTGCTCCAGAGGCTCTGAACTCACAGCCAGATGCAAGGTCCTGGTGGTGCCACACTCCAGGGTGCACTCCACCCAGCCACCTGGGTCCAGGGAATTCCAATGCCCACACAGTAAGAAGAGGTTCCAGCGAGACACTTCAGGGGTAGGCTTACAGAAGATCTGAATGCTACACAGCAAGGTTCTAGGCCTTAGCAGCAAGCTAGGTCCTGGCTTGCAGAGGATCTGAATGCTACACAGCCAGGTTCTAGGCCCCAGCATCAAGCTCCAGGGGTGTGATTCTTCTAGCTTTAGGGAGGATATTATCTTTATCCAGCACAGCGACCCAGAGCAACCCAACAAGGTACATCAGTGGAACACATAGCCAGCCTCACAGACCACAAAGAGCAAGGATCCAGTGCCATAGTCTGGGGGAGTGCCCTGGGTAGCCACGGGGATATTGGAGGCCTGAAGCTCTACCCAGCACAGTGTCTTAGTTCAATCCTTTGGGAGGCTGCCAGTCCAGCCACACAGGTCCCAGAAGAAAATGACAAAATGAAAGACCAAGACACAGTCTCAATACCCCAGCCCACTGAGAACAAACACAAGAGACACTGAAAAGGAAGACACTGGGAGTCACATAACTGAACTTTCTGAAAGGATAGCAACCAAAGTGAAGAAACAACTCCATGAAGTTATAGAGAAACTCAAATCAGAAATAATATCTCAGCTAAAATGAAATGACAATCATTAGGAAAGAAATGCTGAGTGTATCTAAAGAAGATCAAAATAAAAAATAGAAGAACATAAGAAAATGATGGAAACTTTGAATCAACAAAATAAGACACAAATAGAATGCATGAAACAGATTCAAAGGCAAGTTCAGGAAATGAAAAATTCTGTTAAAAGTTGGTAAATCAGCTTGAATGAAGCTGATGATAGAGTCTAAGAACTTGAAGACAGCATGTAAGTTTATGATCAGGAAAGAAAATATCTCTTATAAAAGGAACCAGGAAACAATTGAACAGCTGCAAGATGATGCCAAGAGAAATGACATAAGATTAATAGGCATCAATGAAAAAGCAGGGGTCAATTCTAATGACCTACCAAGACTATTTGCAGAAATACTACCAGAATATTTTCCAAACATGGAAAGAGAATCTGATATACAGGTAAATGAGGCATACAGAACCCCAATTAACCATAACCAAAATAAATCTTCACCCAGACATATAATAAGAAGGGTATCAGAAATACAGCACAAGAACAAAATACTAAAAGCTGTCAGAGAAAAGAAACAGATAACCTATGAAGGAAAACCTAGCAGAATTATGGCAGAATCCTCAACACAAACCTTCAAGTCAAGAAGACCTGAGAGTGAAGTATTTCAAATCCCGAAAGAAAATAACTTTCAGCCCAGATTGATGAATCTTGAAAAAACTATCTTTAAAAATTGATGGAGAAATAAGATACTTCCATGACAAAGAACAACTGAAGAAATTTATAGCCACCAAACCAATGCTACAAAGAGTAATGAAAGACATTCTGGAAAGAGACAAATATAGCCACAATCTTAAGAAGAACAACAAAAGGAAACCACTAAGCAGGGCAAATAATTACACAGAAAATGTAGAAAACCAACAACAGAAAGATATCATGACAGGGATGAGCCAGGACGTATCAATTATATCCAGCAATGTAAATGGTCTCAACTCACGAATAAAAAGAAACAGACTAGCAGAGTGGGTTAAGAAACAAAACCCAACAATATGCTGTGTACAAGAAATACATTTAACTCAAAAGGAAACTTACAGATTAAAAATCAAAGGCTGGAAAACAGTACTGCATGCAACTGGAACCCACAAAAAAGCAGTGTTAGCTATTATGTTGGCAGATACTGTGAACCTCAAACCGAGAATGATCAAAAGAGATAAAGAAGGTCACTACATACTTGTTAGAGGAAAATTTCAATAGGAAAAGATTACAATCATAAATATATATGCACCAAATATGGGACCAACCACCTATGTAAGACAAATCTTAATAGACATGAAAAACCAAACAAAAAATAATACAGTTATAACAGGGGACCTTAACATCCCACTGTCACAGAGTGACAGACCAACCAAACATAAAATCTGCAAAGAAATAACAGAACTGGATCAAACTTGTGAACAAATGGACCTAGTAGATGTGTACCGAGTGCTCTAGCCATCAACATCAGAATAAACATTCTTCTCAGCTGAACATGGGTCATTCTCTAAAATAGATCATATACTGGTCCACAAAACATGCTTAAGTAAATGCAAAGGAACTGAAATAATTCCATCATATTATATGACCACAGCGCAGTAAAATTGGAAATGAATGACAAAAAAACCCCACAAGAACCCTAAGAGCACATGGAAATTAAAAAATACTCTCATACACAATCAATGGGTCACAAAAGACATTAAAGAATTAAACAATACCTACAATTGAATGAAAATGTAAATACAAATTACAGGAACTTGTGGAACACAAAGAAATCAGTCCTCAGAGGGAAATTTATAGCACTAAACTCCCACATCAGAAAATTGGAATGAACACACATAAACAACCTAATGATGCACCTCAAACTTCTAGAAAAAGAAGAGCAAGTCAAGTCTAAAGCCATAGACGGGAGGAAATTATAGAGATCAGAGCAGATATTAATGCAATTGAAACTAAGAAAATAATACAAAGAATTAATGAATAGAAGAGTTGGTTCTTTGAAAGAATAAATAAAATTCATAAACCACTACCCAACCTTATCACAAAGAGGAAAGAAAAAAACTCAGATTCATGCAATAAGAAATGAAAAGTGTAAAATCACTATAGACCCTGTGAAAATACAGAAGATCATCAACACCTGCTTTGAAAAACTTTACTCACATAGATTCGATAACACAGAAGAAATGGACAGATTCCTAGAAACCTATGAATTACGAAAGCTGAATCAAGAAGATGTAAAACTTTTCTAATTTTTTGAATTATTTATTTACTTATTCATTTTTTTTTTTTTTTTTTGCGGTCCCGGGGATTGAACTCGCAACCTCGCGCCTGCCAAACAGGCACTCAAACCACTGAACCAAACTCCTGGCCATGGTTTTTCAAGGCAGGGTCGCACTATGTAGTTCAGACTGGCCTTGCGCTCGCATTGTAGCTCAAGCCAGCCTCGAACTCACAATGCTCCACCTACCTCAGCCTCCCGAGTGCTGGGATTAAAGGCGTGTGACACCACACCCGCAAGAAGTTGTAAACTTCTTGAATAATCGAATTTCAGCTAATGAAATTGAAAATGAAATTAGAACCTTAGCAACAAAGAAAAGCCCAGGTCCTGATGGATTCATTGCTGAATTCTATAAGAAATTTAGTGAAGACTTAATGCCAACACTCCTCAAACTCTTCAATGATTTGGAAAGGGAAGCATGCTTCCCTAACACATTCCTGGAAGCACGTATTACCCCAATACCAAAACCAGAGAAAGATCCAGCCAAAAAAGAAAATTACACGCCAATCTCCCTACTGAACATTGATGCAAAAACCCTCAATAGAATACTGGCAAATAAGATACAATAAGTCATCAGGAGGATTATACACCGTGATCAACTGGGATTCATCACAGGAATACAGGACTGGGTCAACATATGCAAATCAATAAATGTAAGATACCATATCAAGAGGACGAAGGACAAGAATCACATGGTCATCTCAATTATTGCAGAAATAGTTTTCAACAAAATCCAAGACTCATTCATGATAAAAACCGTACAGAAAATTGGAATAGAGGGTCTCTAACTCAATTTTATAAAAGCCATGTATCATAAACCAACAGCAATATATTGCTAAATGGAGAAAAACTGAAAACTTTCAACCTAAAATCGGTACAAGACAAGAATGTCCATTATCACCACTCCTATTCAATATAGTTCTGGAAATATTAGCCAAAGCAATTACACAAGAGAAAGAAATAAAGGAAATAAGGATCAGAATGGAAGAAAATAAAATTATCATTCTTTGCAGAAGATATGTGACTCTACATAGAAGACCCCCAAACTCCATTGAAAGACTTATAGATGTAATAACAAAATTCAGTAATGTTGCTGGATACAAGAGCAACACTGAAAAATCAATAGCATTCCAGTGCACAAACAAGAAAGTCACTGAGAGAAATAAGGGAAACCACAGCCTTCATTATAGCATCCATAAAAATGAAATACTGAGGAATCAATCTAACAAAGGAAGTAAAAGATGTATAGAGTGAAAATTACATTACTCTGAAAAAGGAAATCGAAGAGGATTTGTGAAATGGAAAGATATTCCCTGTTCAAGGATAGGAAGAATAAACATCGTGAAAATGGCCATTCTCCCAAAATTATTATACAGATTTAATGCATTCCCAGTCAAAATACCACTTGCATACCTCACAGAGCTAGAGAAATCATTCCTGAAATTCATCTCGAAGCAGAAGACACCTAGAATAGCAAAGGCAATTCTGGGCAATAAAGGTAAGGCAAGAGGCATCACAATCCCTGACTTGAAACTATATTACAAAGCTACTGTGGTAAAATCAGCATGGTACTGGAATCAAAACAGACCTGAAGATCAATGGAATAGATTAGAGAATACAGCCACAACTGCAAGCACACTCAGCCACTTCATCTGTGACAAAGGGGCCAAACATGTACATCGGAAGAAAGATAGCCTCTTAACAAATTTTGCTGCAAAAGGTGGCTTTCTAAATGGCATAAATTGAAACCAGATTCATGTCTATTACCATGCGCTAAAGTAAAGTAAAACTGGATCAAAGATGTGAATATTAAAACATAGATACTAGATTTGCAGGAAGGGAAAGTAAGAAAAAATCTTGATGACATAGGAGTAGGCAGAGAGTTCATGAACAAAAATCAAACTGCACTGAAAACACTTTCCAGAATCAGCAACTGGCATCTCATCTTACTAAAAAGGTTTTGCACGTCAAAGGAAATCTCCAACAGAGTGAAAAGAAAACCCACAAATTGGGAAAATATCTTAGCGAACTGTCCATCCGACAAAGAACTTCTGTCTAAAACATATAAAGAATTAA
>RJWM01036676.1:0-12069 GCA_004363535.1 Dasyprocta punctata
TATTAGTATACATTAATGTGTGAAATGCTATCTTTTCTTTCTAACCAAAGTCTATTCAATTTTTGCTGGCAAATTTTAATATACCAATGATAGCAAAAACAATTCAGAGATGTGTAATGAATCACAAATTATATAGTGCATTGTGGAAAAATCATGATTGATAGAAAGAAAATTCATTGTTCAGCAATATATAATTTAAGAGTGGACCATGTGCAATTTCCCTTATTATCTTGGCAGGCAAAATTGCAATAAATCGGTAATTAGTGATATTAGTTGGAGACATTTTCTCAAAAGCATAGGCGTATTATGTTTGTGCAGAAATAAAGTTAGATAATTTTAGTGAGGAAGTTAAACAACTATAAAATTCAGTGTGTTGAGACTAATTGAGAACTTATCTCTTTCTAATTCTATCATGTCCTGTTTTCAAGGAGATGGATCATGAATTTGCTATGGGTTCTCCATGGTGCCTCATGAGAATCTGAACCATTATGATCCTATTTCCCAAACCAGATGCAAGTCCATTAGAAATTAAACTCTATAGGTCAAATATATACATCCAGACCTACAATTACATATACAATTGTTTATTGAATCCACTCACTGAAACAGAATTTTACTTATGTACCAAACTGACCATCTCAAGTAATACTTGAATATATTTACTTTTAGTTATACTAGTCCATGTGTTTTGGTCAGTCTGACCCAAGACTTCGGGTACATTATGCACATTATATTGTAAAATATTGTCCATCTTGATTTAGATCCTAACAAGGTGGTAGATAATAAACTAAGAAGAAGAAATCTATTTTGTTTATCTAGCACAGTATAATTCAAGAAATGTTTGCAGTTAATTATTTTGCTGAATGGAGTCTGAATTCTTTATGGAAAAACATATTAAAATGGAGGACATTTTCTCTTTGGTTATTATTTATGTAGAGACAGATCTAGAGAATCCTGGAAACAGTCACAGCAAAAGTGAACCACAAGACATCATGAATATTTCTGAAGTCTTGTTTTACAAACGTAGCACTGATCACAGTGTCTGGTGATAGTGAACACTTCTTCCATCCTTTTTTTCATGATTCTGAATGGGATAAATCTCACTATCACCCATATAAGGAAGGAAATATATTTTTAGAAAGAGAAGGTACAGTAAAAGGAGACGAAAAAATTAGTGTTCACAGTTGAAATTTACTGCAACCTCAGAATTATTCTATTATAGATATTAATGGAGAAAATTTTATAATTAAAATAAATAACATATAACAGATTTATTTACAACTGTCATTCTGCAGATATCCAGATTCCTCATTGAATTAAACTCAGTAGTTACCATTAATAAGAAATGCTCACTGTGCCAAGAAGAAAATGAGAGGAAACCACATCTCCTCTTGAATAGTCCCGGAATACCTCAGGTGTTTACTGCTGATGTTTTTCTTGGCATGTCACTTCCATATATTCTTTGACTTTGCCTAAGACATTTCTTTGCAAAGAAAAGAAAAATATACAGTAATCTCATCTGAATTTCCAGTTGTCAGTCTTCATAAAGGTCAAAATATAATATGTAACAGAAGTCAACAAGTGACAAAGAGTCTCATTTTAAGCATCAGAGTGACTCGCTAGTATAATAAATGGCATCAGAATAAAAATCGACAGGCTAGGAAAATAACATCCAATAATCAATTTGTCAACTATCTCATGGGCTGGTATGTACTTTCTCATTAATAATTAAAATAAAAAACAATGAATCATATTCATATACACATCAGCATCAATGCTCATGAACATAGTTCTCTAGGAGCAGCATGCTTCTCTCACACTGTACTGTGCCAAGATTCTATCCTTATTTAAAAACTCTTCCTATATCATCTTTCACCAAATTCTTAGAATTACTCATTCTCCATTACTCTGGATATTGTTTCTTTTCAACTCTCCATTTGATTTATGTCCCCATTATGGCACTTATTGCACTAGCAGGTATTACTTTTCAGTTTATTGTTCTATTTCTTTTCACCAACCAGCTCTTCCTTAAACTGTATATGGCATAATGTGCTTTACTCACTTTCTGAAACACTAACGCAATAGGTGAAATTTATTGGTCATTCTCTGCCTCTGACATACAACCTAGTCCTGTAAAATTATCTGTAGTAAGGACAAGAAGAAGTGTACAGAATCTACAGTGATATGAGACCTCGGTTAAACTCAGTGAGTACAAAAACTGAAGCAATCCAATTCCATTATTAATTTGCATTATTCAGTTAGAAGAGAATGATTTTCATAAGAGTCTAAGAGGAATGGCATACATTCTTGAGAGATCCTAATAAAGAAACAATTGTGATAGCAGAAAAACTCGGGATATCTACAAAATATTTGAGTATGTATATGACCACATGGATTAATCTAACAACTAAGAATTTTTATAGTAATTCTATGTGTTACACTTGTTTTTATTGATGGACATTGGTGTACATTTCCTTCAGTTTGTTTTTTAATTGTTTAATTTTTGGGGTTTTTTTTTGTTTGTTTGTTTTTTGTTTTTTGTTTTTTGAGACAGAGTCTCACTATGTAGTTCAGACTGGCCTTGAGCTCATTTTATAGTCCAAGCTGGTCTTGAACTTGCAGCAATCCTCCTGCCTCAGCCTCCCAAGTGCTGAGATTACAGGCATGTGCCACCGTGCCTGGTTCCCAATTTGTTTTATTTTTACTTTTGGTTCTCCACATTTTGGGAAAATAGTGAATTTTTTTTTTTTTTTACTGAATTAAATGACTAAATATCTTGTTTTTAGGAGAATGGTTTCATTTTAGTGATCTCTCCTTCAAGTCAGTTTGTAAGCTATGTCATTGTAAAAGGTCCTTTGGCCAAAGTCATGATAGTATTTTTGACTAGAAAATTTTTGCATTTTTAGTTACTATTGAAGATACGCATTCTTGGACTGTAGGTAATTAACATTAAGAAAACTTTACCAATTTTTCCAAATATTCCAGAACAAAAACAATAAGTCACATATAATTATTTGATTTAAGTAAAGCTATGTCATTTACTCAGTTATTCAGACATTAAACCAATTAATAACATTAGATTATTTACTTTGGTTACCTAATAATTGACAGATTGCTCTTACTCAATCTTCATAAAACACCGTATTTTTTTACACTACAATATTTGGTTGAAATTCACAATATTTTACAAACATCTATGATCTGTTTTTCATCAAAGCAGACTTTAAGAGATTCTTAATAATTAAAGTATACTATAACAATTTAGCCTGTTGAAGAATGTGGACTATGGACTAGTTAAAAAATTTACTCCATTTCAGCTCTTTAAACATAACTGCTTAATTTTTGAAGTTCAATTAATTTTTGAGGGATCTATCTGTGCTTTATAGTGTATTTTCTTCTAAAAGTAGATGCAACACATTTAAATAAAATTCTCAAAGTTTTCCTTTGGCATGCCACCTATATTTCTCAGTGGTTTTAATATGCTACTTTAAATTAGAATAGTTTATAATGTAAAAAGCCATTTCCTACAGTGGTACATAAAATATAATTTCTTCATAAAAATTTCCGATTGTTCTGAACCTTACACAAAGAAGACAAGTTATAGCCCAGTAGCCAGATAAAGATGCACACCTGAACGATAATATCCCATGTTGTAGCAGGCAATAAGAAGTAAAAGTCAAATCACCATTTTATTTTAATGCCAGAATGTAATTTCTAATACTGTAGTACCAATCTGGATTTCACTATACTCATTTTAAGTGCTCTGTAGCCCATGAAATCTGTGATTATTTATTTATTCAGCACATTCTACATGTAAGGACCATTTATAGAATTGAACCGGGTGCAAAACTTTGAAGATAAGATTCTTGCCACATCATTTCATAGAAGAATAACTATAATATAAGGTTGTATAAGATATCTTTGGTTTAAGAAACAGTTCTAGTCAGAGATTAGATATTGCAGTTTAGTGTGCTGGTGTGGTCTAGGAGAAAGCTGCTTTAAGGAAGTTGCATTTGAACATGGAAACAAACTTCATAAACAGAAGTCAGACTTAGATATATAGAAAGAACTTGAGAGAATGTCTCAGCTGGGGAAACAGCTGCCGAATGACAGCTGTGGGAATTTAAGTAAACATCAGGGAAAGTGAGAGGTTAATGAAGAGGAATAATTGGGAAATAAGACTGAAAAATGGATTTCAAACATATTTTGGGGGATTTAAATAACTTATGAAATTTGCTCCATAGCTTAAAATTTTCAGTGAACTACCTTTTTGCCACTCTTACAGAGGGACAGAAAGATTGGGAAATGTATTTGACTGATTTTAAAATCTGTGTCAAAATGTAAGAATTCTAAAATAGCCTACATAATATTGAAGAAGAAAGGTATTATGAAGATACACAAATAAAGACAGCATACTACAGCAGAAAAGAACAAACAAGTTAAATGGAGTAAAAAAGGACCCCAGAATCAGATCTATATATGTGACATGCAGAAAAGGTACAAATGCAATCCTTTTTTTTCTGCCTACTTAGTTTTTTCATTTTTTATTGGTACATACAGGCAACTCAGTAAATGGTGGCATGTTCATAGAATGTCTGTGTAGAGATTTTTTAAAAATGTAAACCCTGCTTTTTATCTTATATCACACAAAAGATATACATATAACTTATCATTAGAGACTAATGATAAATTATTAAAAAAAAAGTTAAATAAATATATCCAATTTTTTTAAAAATGCACACAGCATTTCAAAAATTACTTCTAATAAGATACATCAGTGGCTACGACATGTATAAAATGGTGTTCCACTTCATTAGCTATCAAGAAAATGTAAATTAAAATCACAATAGCATATCTTTAAACTCCTATCAGATTAAATTAAAAATCAAATAATTGCGAGTTTCAAGTGTGCACAAGAGCATGGCGCGACTGGAATGCTGCCGCTGTTTGCTAAGTGAGAGTGAGAAGAAGCAGGATTGTACAATTTACAAAGTTGTGATAGGAATGTTATCGAATATAAACATGCAATTTTTCTTTATTATATCAATTCCACTCTTAATCATATATCAGATGATGAGCACTTTTTTAAATTTTATTTTAAAAAAGCAAAACAGAAAAAAAGGTAGAAGTAATACAGAATTTCAAGAAAAAAAAACAGTAAGGAAGCAATACTAGTCAATATATTGCATATTGTTATCTTAGAAGTAGTTGTTCAAGTTATGAAATCTAGGCATAAAAAATGATCAGACAATCAATGACAACACAAACTATTCTTTCTGATGAATTAACAGAGAATTAGTAGTATAGTTATCTATGTTGCATACTAATACACACATACAGTTATAGGTAAATGGAGGCAACTGGAGACTATATTTATAAGTGAAATGACTCAGACTCACATTTGTAAATATCATATTATCTCCCTAGTGTAAAAAATAAATAAGAATTAAAAAAACTGGAAGAGTAATAAGATCCAAAATGTGTAATAGATACTGTAATAAGGAACAGGAAAGAGAGTGTTTTGTTTTCAAAAAGGTATAGATGCAAATTTGACAGCCCTCTATAGTTTTACTAATAGTAGCTGAAAAATGGAAACAATCTAACAGTACTTCCATAAAGGCTAAGTAAATTGTATACAAGTGGAAAATAAATGACAGTATGAATAATTCTCCTAGGTGCTATGTTGAACAAAGTCAAACACAAAATTGTTCACATAGTATCATTTCATTTATATTTCAAGGCAGGAATCAAAATAATGACTACCTTTGTAGGGTAGTTATTGATTGAAGTGAACTATAATAGTGTCTTCTGCAAAACTATAAATTGCCCATATTCAGCTTTACATGTGACTTGCTCAGCCATATATATCCAAAGAGCTCAACATTTAAGATTTATGAACTTTGAGAAAATTATTCTTTAAGTTAAAATCAGAAAAATAAATTTTAGAAAGTATGTTGCTTTTTAAATTGCTCATTCACATTTTTACTGTAAATTCATTTGTCACTTTCTTCTTTCTTGTCTCATTTATTATTATTACTCATCTTGTCTGTTGACTAAGTCCTTACATCTTTTGCTTTGATTCTCAATAATAAATGCCCACTGCCCTTGGTGTTATTTCCATCTATAAGACAATAATGATAACTGCTAACATTAATTGTATAGTACTATGCTAAGTGCTTTACATGCAGTATTTCCTTTAATTTACACAGTAAATTGATGAACTACCTACTATTATGACTTCCTGACTACACTTTGGAAGATTAACATACTCACAAAACTGGACTTCAAACATACAAAGATCTATTACTTGGAAGATTTCAAGTTCTTGAACATAATAGTATAGGAATGGCTGGAAACAGAAGAACTTTAACTGTCTAGATCACTTTGCATCAGCAGTACCTAAGAAAATTTTATAAACAATCCAACCCAGATCATACACTGCAGAATGAATGTATGGAACGCATTATAAAATCAATGTTTAGGATGATCATGGGGAGTCTGTGTAGAAGCAGGTGCTCTGCAATGCTGTGAAACTAGTTAAAATTGTAACACTTATTGGTCTTTTTCATTAACTATCATTCTTGGTTAAAAGTAGTGTCTAAATAGTCAAAATCATAAATTCAATCTTTTAATGTTTGAATTAATCATTCTTCTTCACCTTGTGGAATCTTTTAGGACATAATTTATTTTCTCTGCAAAATATTTATCAAAAGTTCTAGTTTCCTGGGTTTTAGTTCATTATCCTTTTGCTTTAAAATTTGATGAACAGAGTTTAGCTTTTAAAAACTAAAATACAAGGGCTGGGAGTTTGGCTCATTGGCTTAAGCGCCTATCTGGCAGGCACAAGGTTGTGAGTTCGATCCCCGGGACTGCAAAAAAGAAAAAAAAAGAAAAGAAAGAAAAAAAAAACCTAAAATACAATATGTGAAGAATTGCCATATTGTTTTTATGAAACATTATATAATTCATTTTCTATTTTCATATCACACAAACTTAACAGAATTATAATAAGTAAAGGTATTGAGTCATACTCATAAACTTTTTAATAAAACACACACAAGTTGAGATGACTGTATTGTTCAAATCTAACTATCATTTAAAGAAGAATTAACATTAATCCTTTCTAAATTTTTCCAAAATGGAAGAGCAGAAAACACTTCCTACCTCATTCTAGAAAGCCAGAATTTAGAGGATAACCGAGACCATACAAGACACTGTAAAGAAAATAATTAAACACCAGTATCTTTGATTAAAGTCCTCAAAGGCATAGTACTAAACTAAATTCAAAAACACATTCAAAAGCATTAAAAATAATTATTCACGATGACCTAATGAGTTCTGTTCCTAAAGAATGGTTCAGTATGTAACACTCAGTTAATGCGACAAATCACATCAACAGAATAATAAAAGCAAAGTCACAAGATCATCTTAACTGACATAGGTGCATTTTGCAAAACTCAACATCTTTAAATGATAAGAACATGAGACAAAGAGTAGTAGGAGCTGCTCAGCAAAATAAAGGCTGCATATGAAAATCACATAGCTGATATACTCAATGATAGAAAACTGACGGCCATTCCTCTAAAATCAGGGACAAGAAAAATTGCTCTCTTAGTGTACACTGGAAAGGAGGAAATAAAAGTATGTCTGTCTGTAAATGACATGACCCTTTATGTAGAAAACCTATGGGTTACACAACAAAAGTCTTTAGAACTAATACATTCAGTAAGGTTGTATGATACAATATTTAGAACACAAAAATCAGTTGTTCTACACAGTAGGTAACAATAAACAATTTTCTTTACAACAGCATCAAAATAATAACATATGTTAGAAATTAACAACACAGGAGACAAAAAAAATGTACACTGAAAACTTTAAAATGTTACTAGAAGAAATTAAAGAACATTATAAGAAATAAGTATCTATGTTCATAGATGCAAGGATATAATATTGTCAATATGCATAATAGAATTTTTTCTAACAATGCCACTGAAGCCTCTTTAAAGGCTCTAGTAGGACGCATATTAAATAAAAGTAAGGACATTATCCTGAGGGCAAACAACCAGACATATCAAGATGACTATTTTTAGGTATGGAATGATTATCCATGGTTAACCCCCAATGTAGGACATCTTAGTAGATGGGAACAGAAAAAAATCACTCCTATTCTCCTTGGTCTAATTTTACTAAATATGTGGAACAGACATCGCCTGGACAAGGTATACACACAGTAACTTCACAGGTTAAAAACTGGTTTGCAACAAACTGGTTTAATTATCCTGGAAATAGACGGTAAACTCAGTGGCACTCACTGGCCCTGTGGAACCAGTTTGTGGCCCTGGTTACCCCCTGGATAGATAAGACGCTTGCTGGAATTTGCAGTGGTTACAAAGCAGAAGTGTCAAAAGTATTGGCAAAGCTGTAAACTTATCCTGCCTACAGCTTTGAAGGTCTAGAAGTGTGTTTCACTAGTATGATCATTTGGCTTCTACCTTTATCCCTGCCCTAGGGTTAAAGGATGTAATCCAACATATCGAGACCTTAACCAACCATACTCAGCAGGCCTTAAACCACACCATAACTAGTCTCTCTACTCAGTGAAGAAGTAAATTAATCAGACAAGCCATCCTCCAATATCAGATGGCACTAGACATCCTAACAGCAGCACAAGGGGATACTTATGCAGTTATGAAACCTGGATGCTGTGCATACATTCCCAGTCCTTCTGGCAATATCTCAATAGCTGGTCAAGATATTAGACAACAGGTATGTGATATTTCAGATTCTAAAATTTCCTGAACCTTCTCCTCATCATCTTTACTGAAAGCTATTACAGTCTCCTCCTGGTGGCTGCATGCATGTTTGTTGGCTATATTCATATTTATTCTCTTGGTTTTATTATTTGGCTCATGCATACTTGTTCATTTCTGTGACCTTGTCTCCTCCAGACTGAAAGATACACATCTACCCAAGACAGGAACATCTGGTGCCTATCGAGGACCTTTGGACAGACACTCTGTGGAGTATCTCTGACAGTGAATCACAACTATGACCCTCTTCAGCTGGAAGAAGCCAGATCTGCCTTTACCCCTTGGTCCTTCATGGCAGTTAGTGGTACTTCTTCAGAGGGTTGGCTATAATAGGTAACTAAGTTAGATAGAAATATTATAGTCAGTCCAACAAGGCTGGGCCCTCCAGCCGTCAATGCAGAAGACAACTCTGACCCGAAGTGTATTCACTGAAGGCCAGCCCTCAAGAAAAAGAACCACTCACCCATATACTTCCCCTAGGGATGAAGAGCAGTGATTGTTACTCCAAGTAGGCATCAATCACCTTGGGGTGGAGGACCAAACTTCCTTACTTACCCCTTCCATGAATGTCTTTGTCTGCCCATGTGCTCCTGCTACCTGACTTGTTTCCCCATTTGACCCTCATTTAATCAGTGTTACCCTAGCCACTATATTTGTTTTATCTTTATTTGTTGACCATAGTTTTTTTCTCATCCATCTTATGATTTGCCTTTTGATCAATATTACGTAAGTGACTATCCTAGCAATCTTGATTGATTATAGTTCTATCTCACCTTCAGCCCACCTCATGTCATTGACTTTGCTCAATAAAATACCCTTTAGAAATGGGGTTAATGGACAACCCACTTTCTGGACCTTCTTCTGTCCCTCTTAGAGAGAAGCTTTCTTTCTTTCAATAAATTTTTCCTACTCTTAAAAAAAAATCGTCAAAATGTAATACCTCCCAGCAAGAACTGTAGATTCAATGCAATCCTTATCAAAATCCTCATAACATATAATTACAAATATGAAAATCTATACTCAAATTCATATAGTATCTCAAGGAGCCCAGGAAAACCAAACAATCTAGATAAAGAAAAGCAGTTGATAGTCTCACACTTCCTGATTTGAAAACTTACTACAAGTCTGCAAGCATCAAAACTGTGTAGTATTGATGTAAATATAGAAATATAGCCAATGAAACAAAATAAAGACCACAAAAATATGCCACCATGTATATAGTCAAATAATTTTCCAGTAAGGTCCCAAGATCATTCAATGGGAAAATGGTAATTTTGCAACAAATAGAAACTATATATTTGCATGCAAAATAAGACCCTTTCTTGTGGTACGTTTAAAAAATTAACAAAATGAATGAAATACTGAAACATGAGAGCTAAAGCTACGGAACTCTTAAAAGTAAAAATAGGGAGGATGTTTCATGACACTGTATTTGGCAGTAATTTTTTGGATATGACAGAAAACCTTGCAAAGAAGACAAAAATAAACCGTATATCATCAAGATGAAAGGATTTGTGCATCAACGAACACTATAAACTGAGTGAATAGTCCATAGGATGGAAAAAAGTATTTGCAAGAATATATAAGTAAATCCTAAATCTGAAAAACAGCAAAAATACAAGCAAGTTTACTTAAAAATGGGCAAAGATTTGAATAAACATTTCTCCAAAAAGATATGCAAATGTCCACTAAATGTATAAAAAGGTGCTCAGTATTACTAATGATCATAGCAGTACAAACATGTGAAATATTGTTCCCCACCCATTTGAACTTTTATTTAAAAAATTAAAAAGAAAACAGAAAATTATAAGTATGGTTCAGAATATAGAGACGTTAGTGTACTTTGTGTACTGGTGATGAAAAATGTACAAGGGTGCAGCCACTGAGAAAATTATAGCCATTCATAAAAAATTTAGCAGAACTACCATATGATCCAGCAATTTCTTTTCTGGGTATACACCCAAAATTGAAAGCAGTGACAAGAACAAATATCTGTGCAATAATATTCATAGCAGCATTATTCATAATAGCTAAAGGTGGAAGCAATTCGATTGTCTATCAATGAATGAACAATGGAAAAGTAAAGTGCAGCACGTATTATTGAACATTATTCAGCTGCATGAAATGAAATACTGAGACATGCTTCAATATAAAAGAACCTTAAAGATATGCTAAATGAAATAAGCCAAATGCAGAAGGAAAAATATTGCATGATTCCACTTATATGAAATAAGACTGAAGTCAAATTCATAGGGACAAAAAGCAGAATAGTGCTTGGCAGGAACTGGGAAGAGGGAGTGATGGGTATTTTGTATTTAATGGGTACAGTTTCGGTCTGGAAAAATGAAAAACTTCTGGGAATAGATGGTACAGATAGTTGCATGACAGTGTGAATTTTTTTAATGCCACTCAACTCTACTTTAAAAAGACTAAAATGGCAAATTCTACATAATTTTTCTTTTACCACAACCTTAAGGAGTGCATTCCTATCACCAGCTCTCTTGTCCATATGCTTCTCTACCTGCAAAACCCTTCCTCTAAATCTAAATCACCTTACTCCACATACTTTTATAGTTGAGCTTGACTAAGGAAAACTGACAAACTTTGTTGACAGGTCTCTCTTTAAATTTAAACCACAGCAGTCAAGAGTGATCCTTTAACAACATAATAGATCATTATATCTTTCTGCCAAAAATCCACAAAAGCTTCCTTATCACAAAATGAAATCCAAGCTTCTATACAACTTGGCCAATTTATTTCTACTCTTTCTGTTATCCTCCCTGAAATTATTTTATGTCTAACCACACTGATTCTAAGATTCTATGGAAATATCAAGCTTACTTCCTCTTTGTAAAGATTGAATTTTCCATTATGAACTTAGAATATTCCTCCCCTCAATATTTACTCAGATGTTTCTTTCACTTTCTTTACTTGTTTAGCTTAGATTCACTTTCAGGAAAATTTGCCTTGGCTTCTGTCTAAAATATTTATAGAAACTTCACTATTCTTTTCATCATTATCATGTTTCATATTTTTCTAATAATACTTACTACTATATGCTTTCATATGATGTGATTACGTCTTTGACCATTGTCTGTTTTCCTCATTAGAATAATTCCATGCACACAATGGCTTTTGATTGCTGCTGTATTTTCAGAGTGTCAAAGGAGTGCTTACTAGTAGGCTATTGATAAATATGTATTGAAAGATAAAATTACTTTGTGGCTCTGTATAATAAATTTACAATCTAGCCTAG
>RJWM01036677.1:0-18010 GCA_004363535.1 Dasyprocta punctata
ATAGCTCAGTGCAAGACTTTAAGATCAGTCCCCAATACCTCAAAACCCCAAAAGGAATGGGGATAAGTAGTGGGCAAGGTTATAGTCAGTTATTTTTTCCAGTACTGGGAACTGAAGCCAAAGCCTTGTGTATGCTAAGCAAGTCCTCTACCACTGAACTTCATACATAGCCCTTTAAAAAATTCTTAACTTTTAGCTGGGCGTGGTGGTGCACACCTTTAATCGCAGCACTTGGGAGGCTGAGGTGGGAGGAGCGTTGTGAGTTTGAGGCTGGCTTGGGCTACATCTCGAGCACGAGGCTGGCCTGAACTACATAGTGCGACCCTGTCTCAGAAAAATAGGGCCGGGGTTTGTCTCAGCGGCTTAAGCACCTGCCAGGCAGGCACAAGGTTGTGAGTTCAAGCCCCAGTACTGCAAAGAAAAAAAATTTTTTTTAAATTTTGAGGCAGTGTCTCACTAATCTTTTGATCCTCTTGCTTTAGCCTCCTCAGAATCTGGGACTACAGGCATGGGCCACTGCACCCAGTTTATATTCAACTTTTTTTGTTTTGTTTTGTGGTACTGGGGATAGAATCCTGGGCCTTGGCATTAGGCTGTGTCTTCAGCCAGCCTGCCTTTCTTTGTTTCTTTCTTTCTTTGTGCTGGGAATCGAATTCACGACCTTACACTTGCCAGGCAGGCACTTGTACTACTGAGCTATATCCTCAGCCCTCCATTTTTTATTTCGATTCAGGGTCTAGCTAAGTTGTACAGGCTTAATTGGAACTTGAGATCCTTGTACCTCAGCCTCTCATAGTGTTAGGATTTATACGTGTGCCCCACCTTGCCTGACTTGGAAGATTTTTTCTTTTAAAACCAACCTGAATTTCTGCATACTCCTGATATCAGAAATAGAAGCATTAGAGGAAGATGGGGCTGGAAGATTGGTTCTGTGCTGATCTGGGTCTTCTCTTCGCATCTGCTTTCAGGCATACACAGCTTACCTGTCAGGAATGCTGCGCTTTGAACACCAAGAGTGGAAAGCTGCCCGAGAGGCCTTTACCAAATGCACGTATGTCTTCTGGTCCAAGACTGTGGCCAGTTCTGATTATGGAGTCAGATTCCAGCTATTAGCTTATTTCTGTGAAACTTGGGAGGATTCTTTTTCTGTAGAAATGGTGATGATTTCTTTCATTCTTAGAACACGCCAGCTCTTGTTGGTAGCAGAACTTCCCAGGGCACTGTTTTGGTTTTAGCCATGTGTTCCTTGTGAGTTTGTTTTCCTAAAATAAGGCTGGAGTAAAATCTGATGTCTCATTGTTTGCAGAACTATCTATAAGAAGCTCGCCAGTGCTTTCACAGAGGAGCAGGCTGTGCTGTATAACCAGCGTGTGGAAGAGATCTCGCCCAACATCCGCTACTGTGAATACAATATTGGTGAGCAGGGGCCGAGGTGGCTCACCCAGCTCGCGCATTGATTTGCCGGGAGTTCATCTCAGACAGCCTGGAGAATGTATTTTTTAAACCCCTCATCTTGTGTCCATCCTTGGCCTGAGTGGTGATGGATCACAGAATTAGAACTGTCGAAGTCAGACCTTTCACCATTATGGAAGGCAGTTCTTTGGCTTTTTGGTTTTTTGTTTGTACAATAATAGGAATTGAACCTAGAGCGTTTGCACTGTGCTCCATCTCCAGCCTTTTTTTTTCCCCCTGGTAGGGTCTTGTTAAGTTATTCAAGCTGGATTTGAACTTGCAATCCTCTTGCCTCAGCTTCCCAGAGTGCTGGGTTTACAGGCATCCACCACCACACCTGGCTAGTCTCTTGGCTTCTGTTTCTATCCTGCCATCTTCTGTATTCCACAATACTGGTTTGAGTCTTTAGTCAAAGTCATGTTTTACTTTTTTGAGAAGTTTTAGGTTCACAGCGAAACTGAGAGAAAGGTATGCGCCCTCCCCTTATCGTGCATAACCTCCCACATCACCACCATCTCCTGTGAGAGTGACCCATTAGTTAAAATGCTTGATCCTACATTGATGCAAAATGAAGGTTCATTCTTGACATTGTACACTCTGTGCTTAGGGAAATGCATCATGACATCTATCACAATTCCAGTGCCACGACAAAGTTCATTCTTTGCAAAAGGACTTGCCCTAAAAAGATAGATCATGCCGTGGTCTCACTAAATGTGCTTGTGAGGGGAAAGAAATCCTGTAAGTTGGGGGTGAGTTGAGTGATTCTTAAACAAACAGACCAGATACTTAAAGATTTTTTTCCTTTGTCCCTGTTTTTCTGTCTTAGGGGACCAGTCAGCTATCAATGAACTCATGCAGATGAGATTGAGATCTGGGGGTGCTGAGGGTCTCCTGGCTGAAAAACTGGAGGTAATCTTAGTTTGTATACTTTTGTGAGAAGGTTTGGGTTTGAAAAAGCCTAGAAAAAGAAATTCATAATTCCATCCCCTGCAGATATCTGCTATTAATATATTCATCTTTATAGCTATGGCAATATATAGTATGTATGTATGTCTATATACATTACGTGTATGTATACACTCACATGTTTTCTGTTTTTTTTTATTTTTTTAATTTATTTTATTATTTTTGTGGCGGGGGGTTACTGGGGCATTGCACCTGGGGAAGCATGAGCTATATCTCTAGTCTTTTTATGCTTTTTGGGGGGTGGGAGATAGGGAGTTAATAGCAGGAGTCAACTGAAGACCTCACACTTGCCAGGTGGGTGCTATGCCACTGAGCTAAATCCCCTGCCCTGCTCCAGCCTTTTTTAAAATTTTGAAACAAAGTTTGACCAGGTTGCCTAGACTGGCCCCACCTTCCCATCCTCTCCTTCAGCCTCCTGAGTAGCTGAGATTGCAGGCATGCACTACCATGCCGGGCCTACATCTCTGTCACAAGAATTTAATTTTACTTTGCTTATTTTGTGAGTAAGTAATGCAGACTCAGGAAAAGTAAGAAACGTAAAAGATTACAGAAAAAATATTTGACTTTTCATAAACTCATAAACAAATACATGATACCGTGGAGTAATGTAAGCAGAAATTTTGTATGCTTCATAAGAGTTACATATTGGCCATAGAAGGAGACAAGTAATAGGTCCCCTTACTTTCATCTATCACTCCTGTCTACAGTCACAGCTCTGACGTTTAGAACTACTTTCCAGGCACTGATCACTCAGACTCGAGCCAAGCAGGCAGCTACCATGAGTGAAGTGGAGTGGAGAGGAAGAACGGTGCCAGTGAAGATCGACAAAGTGAGGATCTTTCTGCTAGGGTTGGCTGATAACGAAGCAGCCATTGCCCAGGTAAGAAGAAGGTTCTTGTTTGGCTTTTTATTCTGTGTATTCTCAAATGTTGTCCTTAAGTGTTCAGGATGGAATAGTTTGTTGCTACATAGTTTTCACAAAACAAAAAAATTGTATTTATGCAGTTTGGGTTGTGGTAAAGCTAGAGATGTACTCTCCCTTTTTTTTTTTTTAATTGATTTTTTTTTTTAAGATGGCAATATCCAACAAAACAGAACAAAGTCAATCAAGACAAAACAGTAGAATTGGTACAGAACTTCAAAGCAGGATACTAGGAAAACAATAGCTACTGCAGTATATCTTGTTATCTTCACAATAGTTGTCCATTCCATCAGGTATAGCAAAATCAAACCAAAAACAAAACAGAATAAAACCAGTCAAAACAGAATATTGAATAAAGCAAAACAGTGAGAACAATATTGGGCCTCAAAGACAAGTTAGAAGGGAATCCCCCTTACTTGCTGCGTTGCATACTGTCATCCTCCTGAGAGATGCTCAGACTGCTGGCCCCAGGCCTGCAAAATCAACCAAACAATACAAGCATTTAGTTGCTTTATGTATTTTAGTTGCTATCAACCTAACTGGTCCTCCGAACCAGCAGGTTGCTTGGGGGGAGGGAGTTGATTCTCAGCCTGCGTGCCCAGAGGCTTATGGGAGGGGCTGACTTTTCTTTTCCTGGAACCCACTGTGCCCTTTACCAGGAAGGCTGGCTAGTTATCTTCTGGTTGAATCCTCCCTGACCCAGCATGGCAGGTTTGCAGGGGAGGGGAGACACTGATCTTTGGTTGGTTTTTTGTTTTTTTTTTTTGTGGGGAGGAGTGTTTTTTTGTTTTGTTTTGTTTTGTTGTGAGGAGGGTGCAGTATTTGGAGACAGGGCTTTTCTGTGTAATCCAGGCTGGCCTCAAACTTGAAGTAATCCACCTCCTCAGCCTCCCAAGTGCTGAGATCGCAGATGTGCACTGCCACACCTGGCTAGAAATCCAAGTTTATAGAGGAATGAAAGTTTGGGGTGGGGTACATTCAGTCCAGCAGGTGGTGCAGCAGCCTTACTGTTATGTCCCTGCCGTCTCTGACCTGTTGCCTTTACCTTCCTGCCCTGAGGATTCACCTCATTCCTGGCCCTTGTCAGGAGAGTCTGGTTAAGCCAGAAGATCTTGGTTTATGAGAGGCACACATGTTATGTTCATACAAGGCTGCACTTGAAGCTCCTCACTGACAATCAGCACCTGTTTGTCCCTGTGAACAACCAGGTGCAGCCCTGAGGAGAAGGTCCTGGCTATCTTGGCTTGTTCAAGGCAGATCGTAACTAAGGCACTTTTTATAGCTCCTTCTCCATGTGCAGTGAAGAGCATCTTTAGAAAAGCAGGCTATTGGCTGTGGCCTCTCAAGGGGCCAGGGGCATTTCTAAAATGTAACAATAGTTGATTGCTCCTTGAATCATTTGTGTAGGGGTTGTTTCTGTAGTGCTGGCAATTGAACCTAGGGACTTCTCACTGGGCTACATCCCCAATCGCTGTGTGTTATTTTTTGAGACAGGGGTCTTGCTGAGTCCTAAATAGCCTGGGCTGGATCCTCTCACCTCAGCCTCCCAGACCACTGGGATTACAGGTGTGAGGTACCACACTCAGCATTCAAACTTTTCAAGGACTTATTTTAAAATGACTACTTTGGGTTGGGGGCAGCTTTCAGCAACTGAAAAATTTATGTCCTTGTATGTTACTCTCCAGTTTCCCTTTTATTTGCTTGAAGAACAGAACAGTACTAGAACAGTACTAAAAAATTAATTTTTGTTAAACTAAGACACTGAGAAACTTTTCAAAAACATTCTGTTGACACTTTTAATGGTAATACTTCATCTGGACCATGTTAGGGCTTTGGTAGACACGTTAGGTGATTAAGTTGGTTTGGGTTTGTTTCTGTTTTGAAGTTATGAGTGCTGAGAGAAAGACACTCATAGATTCCATGTCAGGAATCAGTGACAGTAGGGCAGGAATTCTAGTCTAGAGTAAGAGCAAGGTGGGCAAAGTCCATAGGGCAAGTTAAATGGGGGCTCCTCAGGGACGGGGCTGCAATCAGGTGTCGAGTAAAGGGCCAGAAAAGCTACCTTTTGTTGTGTAATTTATTTTTATATGTATGTATTTATTTACTTATTTTTTGAGGCAAAGTCTCCCTGTGTAGTTCAGGCTGGCCTTAAACTCACTGTGTAGCCCAAGGTGGCCTCAAATTCATAGTGATCCTCCAGAGTGCTGGGATTAGAGGCATGTGCCACCACACTTGGCCATCATTTTTAAAAGTTAGTGCTTGGCAGCCGGGCGTGGTGGCGCACGCCTTTAGTCCCAGCACTCGGGAGGCTGAGGTAGGAGGAGCGTTGTGAGTTCGAGGCCGGCTTGGGCCACAACGCGAGCGCAAGGCCGGCCTGAGCTGCACAGTGTGACCCTGCCTCAAAAATCCAGGGCCGGGAGTTTGGCTCAGTGACTTAAGTGCCTGTCTGGCAGGCGCAAGGTTATGAGTTCAAGCCCTGGTGCCACAAAATAAATAAATAAATAAAATAAAATAAAATAAAATAAATAAAAGTTAGTGCTTGAAGTTTAGGGGAAAATAAACGTGTGTGTGCATGTGCTAGGAATTGAATGGAGGGCCTAAGTACATGGGGGTTTTTTTTGTTTGTTTGTTTTGGTTTTTTTTGCGGCACCGGGGATTGAACTCACAGCCTTGCACCTGCCAGGGCAGGTGCTTAAGCCACTGAGCCAAACTCCCGGCCCTGGTTTTTTGAGGCAGGGTCGCACTATGTAGCTCAGGCCGGCCTTGCGCTCCTGTTGTAGCCCAAGCCGGCCTTGAACTCACAACGCTCCACCTACCTCAGCCTCCCGAGTGCTGGGATTAAAGGCATGCGCCACTCACGCCCGGCTAGGCCTAACTACATGTTAAGTATGATTTTTCTCTACCACCAAACTATACCTATACCCTACAAATGATCTTTTTTAAGCCACTGCTTTTAAAATTGAAGGTCATGTCAGTCAAATTGACCAATTGAACTTGATGTGCATTTCATTTTTTGTGGTGCTGGGCAAGTCCCCGCGCATGCACTACCACTGAGCTGTGCTCCAGCACCTTTGTTCACGTTACTTAAAAGATTACTCTTAAATTTGAATTTTATTAAAAGGAAGAGGTTGATTTCCAGATATAGATTGTAGTCACTCCTTGTGAAGCAGTTCAAGATTGACCAGAATTTTGAAGATATTGACAATAAAAAATAGCCTGATGTTATATTCTGTTTTCCCATTTTTAATATATCCAGGGCCTCTTACTTGCTGGGCCAGTGCAGCACTGCTGAGCTACATTCCCAGCCCAGCATTTTTAAAAGGCTGTTTAACCAAAAGATGTCTCTCATGGGTAGCATTATAAATAAAAATTTAAGCCGCTGCCTCAAAAAAAAAAAAAAAAAAAAAAAAAACTAGGGCTGGGAGTTTGGCCTAGTGACTCAAGTACCTGTCTGGCAGGTGCGAGTTTGTGAGTTCAATCCCCTGTGCTGCAAAAAAAAAAAAAAAAATTTAAGCCAGACATGGTGGCGCACGCCTTTAATCCCAGCACTCAGGAGGCTGAGGTAGGAGGATTACTGTGAGTTCGAGACCAGCCTGGGCTACAAAGTGAGCTCAGGGCCAGCCTGAACTGCATATTGAGACCCTGTCTCAAAAAATAGGGCTGGGGATTTAGCTCAGTGGCCTAAGCACCTGCCTGGCAGGGGCAAGGTTGTGAGTTTGATCCCCGGTACCCTCCACCCCACCCCCTGCCAAAAATTTAGTGATGTTTTGCCTAGATCTTCCTTTCCATATTTTGAGTTAGTATTGTGAAATAGATTGCCCAAATTAAGAATACCATGTAGATTTTAAAGTATATTTTTGACGTATTTTCTGGTTATATAGTCATTTAAGTTATGAATTATCAGTGTTGGGAATTTTAAAGCATTTTTAAATTTTTTATCACATTCCCTGAAAATTTGATAATTTTGGATATTTTTCTTCACATGCTGTTTTCTTATGGTCGTTAAGGGCCTTTTCTGAAATAACTCTTCAAAAAAACTTTTGCAAAGGGCCAGGAGTTTGGCTCAGTGGCTTAAGTGCCTGTCTGGCAGGTGTGATGCTGTGAGTTTGATCCCCGGTGGAAAAAGCAAACAAAAAAAAACCTTTTGCAGTAATTTTTAAAAGAACTTAGTGATGAAGGTGGTACATTTCTGTGTTGTGATAATATTTCCATTAAAGCTCACCAGCTTCTGTGTCTTACTTACCTTGCTTGGGTTCTTTTTTGATTTGTTTTCGTTTATTGTTGTGCGAGACAGGCTTTCCCTGTGTAGTTTAGGCTCGAACTCACGTATAGCCGAGCCTAGGGATCTTCCTGCCTTCGTCTCCTGGGTGCTGGAATTTCAGGCAAGTGCTGCTACACCAGCCTATTGTATAGGCTTGGGTTTTTGTTTTGTTTTGTTTTGTTTTTTGGTCCAGATTTTTAATTGTTCATAACATAAAGTGGAGGGTTTGAAAGCTATGTTGTTTTTTGTTTTGTTTGTTTGTTTGTTTTGTACAAGGAATCAAACTCAGGACCTTGCACTTGCCAAGCAGGTACTGTGGCACTGAGCTGTCTCCCTGATCCTGTTGCTTTGTTTTGAGCAGAGTGTCACTATGTAGTTCAGGCTGGCCTCCGTCTCACTTTGTATCCCAGACTGGCCTCGAACCCAGACTGCCCCGGGTCAATCTCCACATGCTGGGATTAAAGGGTATGTTCCTGTCCCTTAGAATCATGAATTGCCTTGATTTTTATCAATACCAACCTTGCGTATGTAGGATGACCCACTTGATCATTATATAATTATATGTGATATATAACTTCTTATATATTGCTAGATTTGATTTGCTATTACACTAATAAATTTTGCACTTTTTTTGGCACCTATTTTTATGAGGAATAATAATTGGGAGGGTAGGTTTTTTTGGGTTTTTTTTGTTTTTTTGTTTTTTTTGTTTAAGAGAAGACACGGAAAAGAAAAACAAGAAGTAAAGGAGACAAACAACAACAAATCCAATACAGTAACGTTATAGGTTTACAAAATGAGATGATTGAAATTTGACAGTGGTTGTAATATTGCATATCGTTACCTTCAAAGGGGTTGTTTAGATTAACAGATATAGACATGTAAAATTGATGTAATCATCTGAGTATTAACTGTTCTTTTTCAATAACTCATGCGTTTAGTAGTATAGTCATTTTAACTATCTTATGTATACCTATATACAAATTTACGTCTTTTTGCTTATCCCTTCCTTCTTTCTTTCATTCCCCTTATAATACCTCTTGTTATCTTCAAAATAACTGCCCATACCATTAGGCATAATATAATCAAACTATATAGTACAGAATAAAACCAATAAAAATAAAACAATGGAAGCAATACATAGTAAAACAACACTGATTACTATAATGCCTCATATTATCTTCTAAGCAGTTGCCTAAATCATCAGTCATAATACAATCAAACAAATCAAAGTAGGATAAAATCACTCCAAACAAAACAATGAAAGCAATACAGGGTTTCAAAACAAGGTGATCAGATATCAATAATGGCTACCATAATGTATTTTGTTATCTTTGAAATAGCTGTCCATGCCATCAAATATAATAAAATTAGGCAAATCGAAATAGAATAAGTCCAAACTAAACAGCTCAATGAAAACAATACAGGACGCAAACCCCAATGATAGATTGACAATGGCCACTGCCTGCCCTTTTTAGACACTTCCTCCCCTTTCATTTTTACAATATGTATTGTGTATTTTGAATCCTACTAACTCCTTTAGTTTTTTTTTTGGTTGATGTTGTTGTTGTTTTGTTTTTTTTGTACTAGGGCGATAACATGATGTTCACCCATGTGGCTCTGGGTCATTTCATCCATGAACATGATCTAAAGTTGTATCCATTTACCTACAAGAGGCTTGAGGTTATTTTTCTTTATAACTGAGTAGCTTTCCATTGGGTAAAAATACCATAACTTTCTTGTCCACTATGTAGCTAATGGGCAAGCTACCCCCACTTCTTTCTGGTTCCCTGTCACATACAGCATTGTTCTCTCTCCTTTAACTTTCAGTCTATGAACCCCCTTTCAAGTTCTTGTATAAAGCATATTGATGGATCCTGACTCCTGATCCACTCTGCCTGTGTTTCTTTTTATTTTGAATTGAGGCCAATTACATTAATAGTTAAGGGCAACATGCACTGCCTCGTCTCTGCCATGCCATTTTCCTATTGGCTGCCTACTTTTCCTCTATTCAATTGTTTGCCCTGCTCGGCGATACCTCTCTGCCACTGTTTCTGGAGCTGTGGTCTTTTTTATCTCTCTCTAAAATGTCCTTCAGTATTCTTTGTAGTGTTGGCTTGGTGGTCATAAATTCCTTGAGTTGTTCTTTGTCATGGAAATATCTTGTTTATCCGTTAATTTTGAAAGATAGTTTTTCAGGGTATATCAATCTGGGTTGGAAGTTGTTTTCTTTCAGGGCTTGAAATACTTCACTCCAAGCTCTTCTTGACCTGATGGTTTGTGTTGAGAAGTCTGTTGTGATTCTGATGGGTTTTCCTTTGTAGGTGATCTGTTTCTTTTCTCTAACAGCTTTTAACATTCTGTTTGTACGTTGAATTTCTGGGATCTTGATTATTATATGTCTGGGTATAAGTATATTTTGGTTATGTTTAGCTGGAGTTCTGTATGCTTCACTTATCTGAAAGTCACTTCCTTTTCCCATGCTTGGGAAGTCTTCTGAAATTATTTCTGTAAATAGACTTTTAATTTCATTTGTATTGACCCCTGCTTTTTCACTCACACCTTTTATTCTGTTTTTTTTTTTTTTTTTTTTTTTTTTTTTTTTTTTTTTTTTTTTTTTTTTTTTTTTTTTTTTTTTTTTTTTTTTTTTTTTTTTTTGTGGTACCAGGGATCGAACTCAGCAGCCTTGCACCTGCCACACAGGCGCTTATGCCACTGAGCCAAACTCTCGGCCCTAGTTTTTCGAGGCAGGCTCACACTATGTAGCTCAGGCCAGCCTTGCACTTGCATTGTAGCCCAAGCAGACCTCGAACTCACAACACTCCTCCTACCTCAGCCTCCCAAGTGCTGGGATTAAAGGCGTGCACCCTCATGCCTGGCTACACCTTTTATTCTTAAGTTATGTTTCTTTAGGTTGTCTTGCAGCCGTTGTATTTGGTACTTCCAGGTTCCTTGTTTTTCTTAAGAAATCTTTCCTTTCGCAATCACAAGCTGCAAACCTGTCTTCAAGGTTTGAAAGTCTTATCTTCAGTCTTTCAAGTGGTTTTGCCAACTTTCATTGGAGTTTTTCATTTCCTGGTTATCTCTTTGAATCTGTTTCATGTATTCTAAATATTTTTTGTATTGTTCATTCAAGGTTTCCCTCATTTTCCTATGCTCCATTTTTTCATCTATGTCTCCTTTACTTGTACTAGGAATCAAACTCATGACCTTGCACATACAAGGCAGGTGCTGTGACACTGAACTATATCCCTGGCCTGGGAGGGTGGTTTTTTAAGACAGTGTTTTACTTTGGTATGTAGTTCAGGCTGGCCTTGAACTCCTATCAATCCTCCTGCCTCAGTCTCCCAAGTGCTGGGATTATAGGCTTGTACCACCATGTGCCTGGTTTATAATTTTCTTTTCATGTAGATCTTTTTTTTTTTTTTAAGATTTAGTATCAGGGATATAGAGACTTCATAGAACAGACTTGGAGAGTCAAGTACAGTAGCACACACCTATAATCCCAGCACTCTGAGAGGCTGAGGCAGGAGGATCACTAGTTTGAGCCCAGCCTACTCAATTTAGCTGTGTAGCAAGACCCTGTCACAAAATAAAGCATATAGAAGGGGATGAGGTTGTAGCTCATGTAAGAAGGCTCTAGATTAGACCCCTAGTACAGGAGGTAGAGGAGAATCTAGGTTAAATAAAATGTGTGTGAACTCCAGGGCATTCTGGTAAGGTGTTCCTAGTACAGGAGGTAGAGGAGAATCTAGGTTAAATAAAATGTGTGTGAACTCCAGGGCATTCTGGTAAGGTGTCAGCATTTATAGTTAGTGTCTTGTGTTACACATATCCCAAAACAAGCCAGTAAGTACAATAATTTAAGTGTAGTGTTAGATTAAGTCTAGTTGAATTCTCAGTGTCAGCACTATAGTTGATGAAATGTCTGTTGAATGAGCCATGAGTTATTACATACAGGAAAATACCCTTTGGCCAGTTGAAGTTAATTCTTAAGCAGAACCACTTGCCCCTTGGCGCCACTGTCAGACTGTTTGGCTAGAGATAACATGGTGCCTGGCTGGTTTGTTCCTGTTCTCTAACCTGGAAACCAAGAGTTAGGCCTTAGAAAAAGGCCACTTAATTTCAGTGTCTCTTGTTTTAGTGGCTTTGGTATCTGTCAGTCTCTAGGACCTGGAATACATAGTAGCTTGGTACTACTTGCTGGCAGAGATTTGATGATTTTTTTTTCTTTTTTTTTTTTTTGCGGCACCAGGGCTTGAACTCTTAACCTCACGCTGCCAGCCAGGCACTTAAGTCACTGAGCCAAACTCCCAGCCCTGGTTTTCTTGAGGCAGGGTCGCAGTGTGTAGCTCAGTCCAGCCTCAAACTCACAATGCTCCTCCTACCTCAGCCTCCCGAGTGCTGGGATTAAAGGCGTGCACCACCACGCCCGGCTTGCTGGCAGAGATTTTTATGACATTAAGATACTAAAACAGCAGTTTATTGAAAAACACTGAAGAAACAAGTCAGTAGGATAAAATACTAGACTGAAAATATTTGAGCTGCTGAAATCTAATTTCAAAATCCTTAGTCTCTTTCAGCCAAACTTTAAGATATCATCCTTAATACTGTCTTACTTTATACTTCATTTCTATTTTACTTTTAAAAATTTTTTGTTATATGTACATGTTTGCAGTGATGATTGTATTCATTGTGGGGAATTGGTACATGTACATAGCACACCTTCTTTTTATATTTTCTCCCCTGCTCCCTCCCTCCACCTGTTGATTTTGCAAAAAATCGATCTCCCTATTTGCTATTATAAAAATATGAAACTTGGGGCCGGGGACATAGCTCAGTGGCACAACACCTGCCTGGCAAGCACAAGGTCCTGAGTTCAATTTCTGGCACCAAAAAAAAAAAAGAAAGAAAGAAAGAAAAAAATGCATATGAAATACTTTGTGAGTTTGCATGTCATCTTTGCCCAGGAGCCAGACTAGTCTTCTGTGTATTCCAGTTTTAGCATATGTTCTGCCAAAGCAAACCATCTGTTTTGCCATGTTTTGTTTTGCTTTGCTTTTTGAGACAAGGTCTTGCTATTTAGTCCAGGCTGGCCTCAAACTCACTTTGATCCTCCTACCTTGGCCTCCCAAGTGCTGGGTTGACAGGAGTGCACCACCACAGCCGACTCTTTCGCTCTTAACATTTGATCGTTCTTGAGGATCACTGCTAGTTGCATTGTGAGGTTGTACTTGGGCCTCTCTTTTTGGGAGAGGGAAGGTTTTAAATAATAGGCTTAGTGATTCTTTTTTTTTTTTTTTCCGAGACAGAGTTTCACTATGCAGTTCAGGCTGGCTTTGAACTCAGTACAGGCATGCACCACCACCCCAGTTTAGCCTTGATGAATTTTATCCTCAATTTCTGTTCAGTTTATGATGCTTGAATGGAAGGGAGACCATTTATCCTTTCTTTAAAAAGGAAGTCTATTTTTAAGTGAGGTTTATCCTTTTTCTTTTTAACCAGGTTTCCATGTGTTTCTTCCTGACCTGCCTGGGCTGGGTGAGGCCTGGTTCCTGGCCCCACAGTTCTCCTATGGGTGTGGTAGGGAATGTGGCCAGACTTGCCTTGTGTGTGTCTTAGTCACAGCAGCATGTTCCAGCAATTCTTGTAGCCAAGTGAAAACAGCCTTCGAATCCATCTCTAATAGCAGGGCAAACAGCAGCCAAGTATCTTGTTTCCATGGGGAGACACTGTGTGAAGAGACCCCGAGACTGGGGCAAGCACATCCTAGGTGTTTCACGTTTTATAAAAAGAAATCTAGAATTTCCTTACTGGGACCAGTGAATGACATTTTCCTTCCAGGTTTAAGGTTTCTCTGTGTCATAGGCACACGTGGGAGCAGCTGATACTCAGGGAATTTGCTCCTTGTGTTAGAAACACGTCCTTGTTAGTTCTTTGAAGACCTGGGAGGTCAGCGAATGGATGAGCAGTCCTGCCTCAGCGTGTCGAGGGGTGCCAGAGTGCCCAGGTTCTTTCAGGAATGCCTGGCCTCAAATGTAGTTTCTAGAATAAAATGTAAGCAGCAGAACAAGTTAAATCCCAACAAGTTCTATTCAGAGATTAGTCTGTGAGTCACCTTTCAGTGTGGATGTCAGAAGAAAACATAGCTACCTTAGGGTCTCCCCGTTAGACATACTTTTTCCTGCATTGTTGCTTAAGACTTGTGCAAAATTCCCAGTGAAATTTAGAATGTATTGGGAGCTGTAGGGAAGTTTGCTTGTGTTCAGCACCTTGATGTAAAAGTTGACTTAGTAACTTAGAAACAGTGAATAAAGGTAATACATGGTCTCCTTTTAAGTTTGTTGGTTTTTTTAGACAGGGTTTCCCTATGTAGTTGAGGCTGGGCTCACACTCATGGTAATCCTCCTTTCTCAGCCCCCGTTTGCTGAGATCACAGGCATGCTTCACCATGCCCAACCTTTTTAAATTTTAAATTTGAGCCATATGCTACCAGTGGGAAAGAGACATCCTGTGTAGCTGGTGAAACAAAATTTGTTTTTTTCTTACATGCTCACTGCCTGAGCCACCAAACCACACCCATCTGAAAAGGAGTGTTGGTGGCATATTTGGTGGATAGCTTATATTTAAACTGGTGCTGAGTTTCATTTTTCCTGCTGCTGTGGTAACTCTAGCAAATGTGTAGTGGGCTGTTTGGTTTATTAAACAAAGCCAAGAGTATTCACATACTGTATGTATATGTATTTAAATTTGTATTAGTACATGTTTATGCTGCATTATAATTATTTTCATTGTAGGGAGTTGGTTCATGTACATAGCACATGTTTTTAGGTTTTTTGTTTTGTGTTGAGATAGGGTCTCACTATATAGTGCAGGCTGGCCTGGAACTCACTTATGTAGCCCAGACTGGCCTCAAACCCATGGGGATCCTCCTGCCTCAGCCTCCCAAGTGCTGGGATTACAGGTGCACACCACCACACCTGGCTACAACATATTTATTTCTTTTTATGTCCCCTCCCCCTCCTCCCTATATTCACATATATCATATTCCACTTAATAAGTGTTATACAGCTGTACCATTTCCATGGAAATTGTACTTTGAAAAATTTGGCCAGCAGCTTTGAATCAACGATTATACAGAATCTTGCCAACCTGAGTTACTTAGCACTGTTCTGTAAAATGTTTTTCTCTAGAGCCACACCGTCCAATACACAGTAGCCCCTTGACACATGGGGCTAGTTCCATTTAGTAAAAATCTCACCTGCTCAGTGACCCCAGGTGGCTGACGCCCACCAAGTTAGACAGGGCTGCTGGAGAGCGTTTCTATCGTTTGCGAAAGCTCTGGCATCATAGGGAGCCAATGGGGGCCAAGTTTGCCTGGGCCCTGCTTTGTTCCTCAATTAGTGAACAGCAGGAAAGTCAAATAACCCGTGAGTGGAAGAGTGTGTTTGATTTAGATTGAGTAATTTACAGGGGAGACTTTTCTCACACTAGAAACTAGGAAAAACTTAAGACTTCTTAGGGGGAGAAAAAGGATTTTTTTTTTTTTTTTTTTGGTCTTTTTTTTTTAAGCTCCTCTAACCATCTCTTGAAGGAATGGGTGGTACAGGGCTCTCTTTTGCACTTTCTCAGAGACTAGTAAGACTCTTTTTTTTTTTCAGATTAGAGGTTGGTTTCTGGGGAAAGTCAAATATAATAATGGAATGTTGATGTTTTAATTTCACAGCAGGGCTGCCAGTAACACAGGTTCATCTTCTTCCTGCCTTTTGTCCACTCCTGCCTGCTCAGTCAGATTCTTTAGGATGATGATGTGATTTGGCAGTTACTCAGTGACTAAGTCACTTTTTCACTTATCCCGGCTATGGCAGTGGAGTGACACCCAGGCCTGCATGCCACCATCTCGTCTCATTCTTGGAGGCGGGGCAATATCAGAGTGCAGAATGTCTGTGGGGAAGAGAACTTGGTGTGAAATTGAGGGGCAGTCTCTTTTTGATATTGATTAGTAATGTTTATGACTTGCTTGGACCTAAAAGAAAATCAGAGCCTGCCAGTTCGGTTGCATTTGTGCAGGGTAATTCCAGCAGCATACAACAGGGCTTCACCTTGTGTTCAGCAGGGAAAAGAGGAAGGACACTTGCTGCATGCTGCTACTTTGTGTGTTGCACCAGTGTAATCTCTGAGGTTCCAGGGGGTGCCAGGTGCTGGTCTTGAGCAGAGGCTGGAGTGCTGAAGGGAAGTAGGAGAAAGTTGGGAAAGTAGGGAAGTTGGGAAAGTAGGGAAGACATTTAAAGCCCTGTTGCTGACAGAAAGTTCCAGATCAGTTATACACATAGCTTTTTCAGTATGTGCACTTTTTGAAGTCTTCCCATTTCTGTATTAATATTGATAAGGCTCTACGAAGGTCCTGTGGTGGAGAGTGGTGCCGAAAGGGACTGGGGCCATGCAGTCCATGTGTGTGTGGGAGGATCGCAGCCCTTGCTGTGCCCTCCTCCTGCTCTACTACTGCACTTAACTCAAAGCCTCTTGTCTGCCCTGTGTTTGTCCAGGCTGAAAGTGAAGAAACCAAGGAGCGTCTGTTTGAATCTATGCTCAGTGAGTGTCGGGATGCCATCCAGGCCGTTCGGGAGGAGCTCAAGCCAGATCAGGTAGGATGTCAGCCGAACCACCGGCTCTGGCCCTGGGCTGGGCCCCCACCCCGGGGCTGCCCAGCTGGGGCCCCAGGGATCTCTGTGCACCCCTTCCTTAGCTGCTGGGGTTTTCAGATGTCATGCTCAGCTGGCAAGCCACAGGGGTCCTTGGTCTGTGCCAGGAGGAGAAATTCATTTCTCCACATCCTTTTCTTCATGGTGGCTTTGTCCCGCAGTCTCCCATTCTTACCAGTGCTCCCTCTTTCTAATGTCATCACTGTGCTCCACATGGACTCCTAGGCCAAAAGCATCAGAACTGATTTTTCTCCCTGTCACAGACCCCTTGCTTACCTTCCTTGGTATTGTCTCTCACCTCTTGATGATTCTACCTATTTTTAATTAGCTTTTTTACCCTAACTGTATGCCTGGACATTTCAAAAACAGATAGATTTTCCAGGCATGGTGGCGCACACCTGTATCCCAGCACTTGGAAGGCTGAGACAGGAGGATCACTGCAAATTCAAAGCCAGCCTGAATTACACAGCAAGACACTGTCTCCAAAAAAAAAAAAAGAAAACGGCTAAATTTGACTAGAAGTTCTCAGTATCTTCTCTACCCACTCACCTTGAGTTTTTTTATTTGTTTGTTTGGTTGGTTTCCTGTTTTTGTTTTTTTGTTTGTGTGGTTGGTTGGTTGGTTGGTTTTTTTGGTTTTTTGAGACAGGGTCTCACTATGTAGCCCCCTGCCTTGAACATGCAGCAGTCCTCTTTCCTCAGACTCCCAAGTGCTGGGATTACAGGCCTGTGCCACCGTGCCAGACACACCTTGGGTTTAATGCCTTACTTTTGAGACCCCATTTCTGGCAAGTACAGAGCAGACTCCTCCAGCTGGTGCAGGAGCCTTCCACAGCCAGCTTCCAGCTGCTGCTGTGCTGTGTGGTGGGATCCTCTGCCTCAGCCCTCCCACTTGCTTTCTTTTTTCTTTTTCTACCACTACTGGAGACTAAACCCAGAACCTTTGCACTGAGCTACATCCCTAGCCCTTTTTTTATTTTGCAACAGAGTCATTAAATTGTGAAGTTGCCCTAGCTAGGCTCAAACTTTGAATACTCCTGCCTCAGCCTCCCAGAGTGCTAGGATTATAAGAGGGCGCTGCACTGCCCCATTTTATTTTCGTCTCACCATGCCATTCCCACCTGAACACGTGCTGTTTTTCCTCCTTATACCTGAGGAATCTTTGTGCTCCCTTTCTAAGCCCTACCTGGTCTCAAGGTCCAACTCATAGCTTATTGTCCCTGAGAAGTTTGCCTACCCCATTCTGGCTCACGGAGAACTCTGCATCCTCTAAATATCTCATACTTGCAGCTATAATGTCTCTTTGGTAATCAAGTACTATAGTGCTTCTTTAAAAAAAAAAAAAAAAGTATTTTTTGATTGTGATGGAATACACATAACAAAATGTCCTGCCATCAAGTGTTCTCTAGTACATGCTAGTGGTGTTGAATACATTCACAATGTTACGTGGCCATGACCAGCATCCTCCCCCAGAACTCACATCTCATCAAGCTAAAACTCAGTACCTGTTAATAGCCTCAAATATTACCTTTGGACATTTTGTTTATTCTTTTATATTTACCTTTTCATTATGTTTGCCTCAAGATTATAAGCATCTCAAAAGCAAATATATTTGTTTCAGCATCTGCTTCAGTGCCTTGAATATAAAATATTCAAGTAAATGTAGTATTTTTAAATTAAACTGCTTCTTTCTCTATGTAGTCATCCT
>RJWM01036678.1:0-18000 GCA_004363535.1 Dasyprocta punctata
TTGTTTTTATTTGCATTTCCCGAATGACCATTGATGTTGAACATTTTTTCATATATTTATTTGCCATTTGTATTTCTTTCTAAGAGAAGTGTGTATTCATCTCAGATGCCCATTTTTGGATTGGGTCCTTGAATTTTAGGGGCCTGATTTCTTTTAATTCTTTATATGTTTTAGATAGAAGTCCTTTGTCTGATGGACAATTGGCTAAGATATTTTCCCAGTATGTGCATTTTCTTTTCACTCTGTTGGAGATTTCCTTTGACATGCAAAAACTTTTTAGTGAGATGAGATCCCAGTTGTTGATTCTGGGAAGTGTTTCCCGTGCAAATTGATTTTTGTTCATGAACTTTCTGCCTACTCCTATGTCATCAAGATTTTTACCTACTTTGTCTTCTAGTAAGTTTAGTGTCTCTGTTTTAATATTCAGATCTTTGATCCATTTTGACTTTATTTTAGTGCATAGTAATAGACATGGATCTAGTTTTAGTTTACGGCATATAGAAAGCCGGTTTTTCCAGCACCATTTGTTAATGAGGCTATAAGAACATCATTTTTAAAAATTTTTAAGCAAAATGTGGGAAAAACAAGTGAATATAACTGGGAGAGAAGACACAGGATGAAAGTACTGCCTTTCAGAAGCCACCTAACCTCATAGTAAAAAAAAATTGATTCACACTATATTAGCCAATATTTTAGTATATGTCATAGACATCAAATCTTTCCAGATGAGTATTTTATAATTCATAATGTTTATTACTTTTAGATATAAATAATTTAATTATGAAAGCTTCAAATTCTAAATATCAATTTTTCCATATTTAAAAACTGGTTTAGAAAATACCGTGGCTTTATGAAATACAAGTGTGTACCCCAGGAAAACAAGGGGAGCAAGGCATGGGTGGATGGGGGAAAATGTGGAAAAAATAGGGATGAAAAAAGGATTTAATAAGAGTTATATACATGTACCAACTCTACACAAGGGATAAAAGTATTAGGTACTACACACAAGTACTAGCAAAATAAAATTTAAAAGAAAAGAATTCTATAAAATTAGTAATGTGTCACTTTCTTTGTACCTAGTTACAACTTGCCATTAATTGGCTTAAGTCTTGTCTTGAAAGCTATTAGACTATTTGGAACTCATATCTCATTATTCCTTTTTGCATTTGAATCCTAAGTCGAATCAGGTTGTGTTCTGTAAAAACTACAGATTGAATATATGCTGGTTGAATTTACAGGAAGCGGTTTTTTCACTATTCTCTTAACTCAATTTCATAAATTATCTATGAATTCAGCAAAAGCAAGGTTGGAGGGTTTTCCAGCACAAACTAGTATGGTTCCAAAGGTAGCAATGTCATCCCTAAAAGACTTCTGGATGGTAGCTTTGAAAAAAATGTGTGGTTACATTTCTTTAAAAAGTCACTTAACAGGAGAAAGTCAAAATATAAATAAATTGAAGAGCAAAGTAAAATATAGATAATAGCAGACAGGGAGATAAATGTTTTGCAAATGGGAAGTGAACCAAGAACTGGAAGAAAGAATGAGGGAAAGGGACATAAACAGAATTAAGGTGTGTCATGTACACATACCACAATGAATGTATTCATTATGTATTACAAACATGTACTAATAAAAAGTAATTTAATTATGTGTGCTGACAATTTTATGGGTGAAATACTATGATGTCAATATATCTGGGAGTATACAGGATAAAGAGATCATGAGTTTATTACTGAAGAGCTGCATGAAATGTATACAAAGGATTATTATTTTATCATCCATACTTTTGCATATTCTTAACTTTTTTATAATAAAAGATTAGTTAGCTTTATTGATAATGAAAAGCAATTTTGCTGCTTATTCTAAAATGGTAAAAATTGAACACCATGTTTGGGCACAAACATTTTCTCCAATGAAATAGCAAATACAAGTTTCAGTACTTCTGCCTCATTCAAAGTCTTAAACTCTACCAGGTTTATGTTGTCCTTGTAACTGAGTTCTCCACAGTTGAGGATCAAGCCCACTAACCAGTGAACTACTGTGGGATCTGCAAAGAAAAAATGTGTTCAGAGACAAACATGTTAGAGAGTTCTGAAGGTGTCTATGGGCAGACTCAAATCTTGAATTATTTGAAGATAGAGAGTAAATGAGTAGATTTTCCAGTATTTCTTCCCATTCAGGAGGTAGGAATTAAGTAATTCTTGGTTTGAAATGTACTGCACACACTCTTCTTGCTTGGTCCAGTAGCAGATTTCATTCTCTGTCAAGCAGAGAATAGAAAGAACTTGACACTGATGTTTCCTGGGAATTATTTCCAGAGGCTCCCACATCTGGTGGGAACAGCAACATACGCTACATCAATAATGTAGTTCCTGCCACAAATTACCACCTGTACTAGAAATACTTACTGCCGTATTTGTTGCTGGAATGATGTAAAAACATCATCCCAATGCTGTGATCTCAAAATCCATTGCGGTCAGAGCCCAGTGCAAGTTGAATGACAACACCCACCCAGTTCTACCACACAGTGTGATTAAAAATGACCTGGGAACTCAACTCCATGGATTCCCCACAATGCATTTTAAAATTCTCAAAGGGATGCTTTCAGATCTGGTGCCAAAGAAGAATGTCAGTTACTGTTTCCATTGCCAATTTTTTCCTGGTGTTCATTCTTTTAAAATATACTTCAATTCCATTGTCCTTTAAAGCAGGGAAACAAAACAAAAGTAAGTATAACAACTGTCTTAGTTACTTTTCTTTTGTTATTGAGACAGGACACCCAACTCCCCAAATTAAGGGAGGAAAGTTTACTTAGCTTCCAGTTTGAAGAGATTTCAGGCCATAATTAGCTGGCTCCAAGGCAATGTTTCATGGCAGAGGGGAAACAATTTATGGAGGCAGAAGACAGCAAAAACAAAAAGAGAGGAAGAACAAGCCTCTTTTCCTCCCTTACATTTTATGAAGGTTATCCGCCCTAAGGTGTGTGTAGCACTCACACCCCCAGTCCCAGGACTAGACAATGAAGCATTCACTAACTCTAGAATTGGCCATCTCCAAAATACCCACCCCCATGATTTCATGAGGCTTTGGGAGGGACCATAACCATAACATTCCATCCCTGGCCCTCCAAAGGCTTATGCACATCTGTTTATGCAAAAATGTTTCCATCTATTAAGAATTTGATTGGAAGAGGAATGCAATTCAATATTAACTCCTTCACAGTGAGGCAGGCTGAGGTGACATGGTACCAAGGGACCTGCCCCTGAGCTGAATGGTGATGTAATAAACATTTTTATTTTCTTGCTTCATTTCACTTCTCTTTTTTTAACTTACACAGCTATTCTATATTGTCAAGGTTTTCGATAGTTTCTGTATTTGATGTCTGCAAAACTTTCTCTAAACCTGTGAAATCCATTGCATTTCTTCTCATCCCACTTTGCAGCAGCAGTTTTCCTGGACATCTGGATACCCTCTACCACTCTACCACTCAGGCACAAAGGGAAAAAGCAGCACATAAAGTGCTTCAAATCCTCATGCCCTTAACCTAGAATCTGCATTGAGTACATAAGGAAGACAGGGGAAGACTCTGTGGAAAGGAAACATACAGTTCATTTGTGCCTGGTCATTTGCTTATGGCTTAGACCATTACATCTTCTATTAAGAAATTATCTTTCATTTCAAATGCTGCTATTTATTTTAATGTCTCTTCTTTCCTTCTTTCTCTTCTTATTTGTTTGTCATTCTCTGTCCATCTTTCCCACCATCTTCCCCATTTTTTCTTTTTCCTTTAGTTTTTTTTAAAGACAGTATTGAGATACAATGTAATAACTATGAACTACTAGAAAAAGACACTTTTTGTTAGGGGTTTTGCTATTAGTAGTGTGCTCTTAGCCAAGTGATACTTGAATTATGAAAAAATGTGAGAAAATGAGTATTAGGAAATGTGTGACACAAGCTGAAAGGCCGAAAATACTTGGAAAGTATTTGCCAGAGAAAGAGGTGATTGAAAACACTCCTAGTTTCCCAAGTTTACTTGTGACAACCTTATGTGGGAATAACCCCTTTCCCTCAGCTAGATCATTAATGTTGGAGACAACTGAAAGGAGACAGAGTGAACACATTCTGGGGGCCCACTGAGAATGCTCAGAAAGGTTCTTTGTAACTGTCTTAGCAGAATGTAATTTGATGGTCGATTTAAATTCAGAAAACTTAGAATGTTTCTTATTAGGACAAATTCTGGAAGTAACAGAAAAAATAGTGTAAAAATATATAAAACCAATTTCTTGAAAGCAAAGACTAGTTTAGTAAATCATAGATTATGAATAGTCCCTATAGATCACATGGAGTGTGAATGTACTGCATGTTTGATACTTCTTTTTTTTTATGTTTGATACTTCTGATTGCTATCAATACATATACGTGACAGTGCAAAGTGCAGTAGGTGATGATAATACTTGATTTTCCTTTGGGTGTCAACACAATTATAGCTGGGGGCATAGAACAGAAAATATAAAACCATGTTCTTATTATCGGGTGTCACCAGATAAGAAGAGGGATTACTTATACACAGAGAAACCATCATCAGAGTGTCTGTTTCCTGTCATCTTCATTTCATCACATCCCCTGTAGAGATCAAGGAGCCCAAGCTACAGCAAAGCAGACACCTCGCCAGAAACACTAGGTTCAAGAAAGAAAGAACAGTGGAGGCACAGCTACACATACATGAATATGATGACAAAACATGAAACATATACTGTGAGGTTGGAATTAGAAGACAATACAGAACATGCAAAAGTTATTTTCCAAAAATGACAACCAGTACATGAAGAAATCTAAAATGAATAATAAGTTCTTAATATGAATTTGGCAGAATAAAGCATGTAAAATGAACTTACTAACAAAGAGCTAAAGAATACACGAGGAAATAGTGTAACTCATGAAGCAAATAAAACAAATATGCAATTAGTGACAGAGAAGAAATATGTATCGTAGTATCAGGTTAAGTATGAAAAAGAAAGCTTGGCATTCATAGTAAAGGCTAATGAAAGAAAATGTCATTGAAAAATTAACCAGAAGATAATGGAAATAGACTGCAAAGACAATCCATTTGTATCTGAAGAAGCAAATTTTAAAAATCTTATAGAGAAATGTATATAGGATTAAGATAGTACATTCCTGTGATGAAGCAAAAATTAAGTCGGAAAAACATGAACGATAAGATTCTTGGAAGTTTGATCCCATGTGTTTTATGCTGGAATATAGTCTTGTTAACATTTTGAAATTTTGAATTAAAGACAATTACTAAAGCATCTGGAAGAAGAGGCAAAAAAGCAAACTTCTAAAGAAGAAAATATCAAACGAATATCCCACATCAATATCTTTTTTTTTTTTTTTGCGGCACCGGGGATTGAACTCACAACTTCGCTCCTGCCAGGGCAGACGCTTAAGACACTGAGCCAAACTCCTAGCCCTGGTTTTTTGAGGCAGGGTCGCACTATGTAGCTCAGGCCGGCCTTGCACTCGCGTTGTAGCCTAAGCGGGCCTCGAACTCACAACGCTCCGCCTACCTCAGCCTCCCGAGTGCTGGGATTAAAGGCGTGCGCCACCACGCCCGGCTTGCACATCAATATCTTAAATTGAGGCAAATGACAAATGCCTACGAAATATTGCAGGAAAATGCAACTCCCAAATACTATTCTATTATTCACAGAATCACAAAAGAAACATACACACAATCTCCAACGTGAAAGAACTTGGGAAAAGCAACAACTATGAGCTGTCCTGATGAAGTGTTGCTCTTCAGTGGTCAGTGAAGAAGGAAATGAAAAGTATGAAACAGGCCACAATGAAGGACCACTGTAAGCCTCAGTTCTTTGTAATACAGAAGAGTGAAGAATGATGAGTATGATTACTAGACAATGCATTTCTGCTACACAGAAGTAGAAATAAGAAGTAAAAATTTAAATCTGAAGATAGAATAAAAAACAGACCTAGAAAAATCTGGTCCAGTATTGTCAACATTGGAACATTGCAATAATAAACTTACTCAAATTTTGAAGATTTTATTTGAAGAGACAGCAAATTCATGAATCTTGAACCATCAGACTCCAAGCAATTCACATTCCTGTGGTGTCATGATGAAAGAGAAACTTTTACAAGACAATGATCAAAGTGACACAAAATATATTTATTTCTCTAGCATGTCTTCAGTTAGAAGTTAGTTGATGCCTTCTGATTGGTAAATCTCTGGTATCTTTATACTATTCTATTTGAGAACATGAAGTACTACAACTGTGTACCAAATGGTTACTTAGATACGTTTAGAAATTTTGTAACAGATCACATTCTGATTTAATTACTGAAGTGAAAGTTATAAAGTATGTAGATATAATAAAATAGGGAGAGGCAGAGCATATATTCACATGGAATCCATTGGCCTTATTGGTCTCCACCATAGATATAGGAGGATGAAGAAGACAGTATGCTTAGCTTACCTGGAGAAGACACATGGGTGTGGTGAGGATTTAGGCCCTCAGTTAGTGTGGGGATAATGTTCTATGTTTAGTTACCTAGATCCCTTTACTTTTTTCTACCATTTGTCTGTTTCTAGCATGGCCTGTGTCCTTATATTTAAATTCCTGCCCAGATTCTCATAAGAAGACTGAGGGCTGCTGGATCTTCCTCCTCATCTTTGCCAAAAGCTGAAAGTCCCAGGAAAATATCCTGCCCACGCAGCCGTGGGTCACTAGCCTGTTGGTACACGATTCTGAGAGCCCAGATGCCTTGCTTTGAGTCTGTGCAACCTGGGAATTAGAATTTGCAGCCAATCACAGGAGGGTTTCTTCTAGCATTTCATGAAGTCATATGCACAAGAAAACTTGTTCCAGTATCTAGTATTGGAAAATGTCACATAAGTCCTTGCGGTTTACTTTGGGGAGCTGTGTAAAAGAAATGTAAGAAATATTTATTGAGATAACTTCCAGAGGGCCTTGAACACCACAAAAAGTTTTGGGTTTTTTTCCTGCATATCACATAATTGTTTATTGTTGTTTGCTGTGTTCAATATGCAACAGTTAGATCGATTGTTGTGATTTATTCCTAGGTGACATGATTCAACCTCAAGTCAACATATTTGGGTATACCTCAGAGAGGATATTGATACACAGAACAAATTGTTTAATTCTACCCCTTAGGATCTCTGCAACTTTCATGTACAATGGTATTTTTCCTTTCTTTCTTCCTGTCTGTCTATTTCTGTTCTGTTCTGTTCTTTTATTTTTTTTCTATAGAACACCAGTAGCCAAGAGATGAATGTTAGGAAAAAAATCATATGTAGAGAGGGTGCCAATCACCTGGAAGAAGGCAGACTAATGTCTCAAGTTTCCTTTTCCATCTTGAAGGAACAAATTGAAGAGTATTGTATGAGTATTGTATGAGGGGCTACATGCAGAAATCAGTGTGTATACAGGAGGTTGAGCTAGATGGTATGGCCCCACTTTAGGTGATGAAGTCCTTATGACAGTATTTTTTTTAATCTTGAGGACAGAACATTCCAATTTCTGATCAGATTTGTGGTCAACAGTTTGTTTCAGGAATCAGTGCAGAAAAACAAGCGCGATCACAGGAATGCGGAAGGATGTCCATAGTCTCAGAATGAGACAGGGAGCAAAAATTAAACAAGATGGAATCATTAAGAGCAACAGACTGTTATACTTTGATCCTTAATCCTGTTTAGCTTCCTACCCTGTCCAAGCATATGGTAGGAATGTGCCATGCATAATATAGTTTTATTCTAGCTTAATTTGTATCTATATTAATGATACTGGTTTATAAAACTCTGTTCTTAGACAACGACCTCTGCTATATTTTAAAAGCTGTCTTAATGCCTTGATTCATGCTTAGTGTTACACCTTTGGCACCGAATTTTCAGTAGATTGCCACACGCTACCAGTTCATAACCTGGGACTGACCTCATGAAGGCGGTTTTTTTTGGTTTTTTTTTGTTTTTTTTTTGCCTGTGCATTTGTGGGTTGGATAAACCTTCAAACCTACTAAGGTCAACAACTCAGGCAAAGCAGAGAGGAATTTACCTTTTTGTGTTGTCTGTTGGGATTTTGCTTTTTCATAGGTAATCTGAAAATAAGGTGCCTTTGTTGATTCTTCTACTACTTTTATAACTTTTGTCTTTCTTACTCAGGCAGGGTCTCCTCTCTGCATCTCCCAGGACATTGGCCCTCACCAGTATTTCCTACTTGTTACACTGCTAGATAAAATACGCATGCTGCAACATAAGCTATTCTCATATCAGGTGATTCTCCATCCCAGTTCGTGCTTTTCTCTTCACCTTCTCATGATCACCACAGCATGAGGAAGAAGAGTAACTATTAATGAGTCTGCATTTTAAATTACAGCCCTCAGAGTAGAAACCACAATCAGAAAATATAAGTTGTAAATGAGTGAAGATTCAGATTCTGAGACACAAACCATACCAAAAAGTCCAAAAGAATGAACTCGCCAGGTAAGGTGAATGGATAAGTAGAAGAGAAGAAAAGGATATCAGCAACAGGAAAATTATGCAAGGGCAGGAATAATTCAATACTTTTCAGTAATAATTCTCAACATGAATGGTCTAAATCCTCCAGTAGAAAGACACAGATTAGCACAATAGATCAAGAAACATAAACCAATGGTATACTCTGTACAAGAAACATGTTCAAACCAAAAAAGAAATTCATAGATTAAAAATCAGATGATGGAAAACAATATTCTATGCAATAGGATCCTGAAAATAAGTAGGAGTAGCTATCCTGTTTTCAGGCAATGTGGGATTAAACCATAACTCATCAGAATAGGCAAAGAATATTGATGATATTGGTTAAGGGTATTACATCCTGGAGGGTAGGCTGGCTGGAAGACAGTGTGTGTGATCTGGGGCTCCTCCATTGCACCCTGGAGGGCAGACCAGCTGGAATAGTGTAAGACTGACTGGAACCCCAAGACCCAGGAGAATAGCCCAGTGCACAGATGCACGCACACCTCTAGAGGGCAAAGTAATCAGCGAGGCTAGTAACATGGAAGTATTTGAAACAGCAGCAAGGAGACAGCATTTGGAATCTGGAGAACTCTACTGACCGAAGACTAGTACAGCCCCCACATCCAGCTGCCAAGATCAGCTTCATACCCAGCACATTTCTGGAATGCAACATGGACACTATCACAGACTTGTAAACACCAGAAGAGGAAACTGAACCTGTGAGCCTGCCAGACACCATCAGGGACTGGTAGCCTGTGCTAGCTGGGAGAACCAGCCAGCCAAGCTTTGCATGCCTGCTGCCATTGACAGAGCCTTGGTATAGCTGTGTGTGTCTAGAGAAGCCCTTTCTGCACCCCACCACCTCTCTGGAAACATAGGTTAGGAGAAATCCAGGTGCCTGAGCCATTTCTCTGCACCATGGATGGGTAGCCAATGAGGGAAGTACCTGGGGCCCCATAACTGGCTCATCCAGAGGAACCCAGGAAAATGTCAAGATGAAGGAGCAAAAGGCAATCTCAGACCACCAGTCCACACAGAACAAATCTAGGAAACAGAAGTGGAAGAAATTAGAAGTTGCACACATGAAATTTCTGAAAGGATAGCGACTGAAGTAAAGAAACAACTTCATGAGGTTGTAAAAGTAATCAGATCAGAAATAATATCTCAGGTAATGGAGAAAATGACAAAGATAATGAAAGAAATGCTGAGCTTATCTCAAGAAGACATAGATGAAAAAGAGGAGCATAGCAAAATGATAGAAACCTTGAATGAACAAGATAGAAAGGATTACAATGCATGAAACAGATTTAAAGAGATTTCCAGGAAATTAAAAACTCCATTGAAAGCTGGAAAAACCACTTGAAAGAAACTGAAGGTAGACTTTCAGAATTTGAAGACAGGACTGCAGCTAGTGATTGCAAAAGGAAAGAACTCTTCAAAATAACAAGGGACCAGGAAATAACAATTCAACAGCTTCAAGGCAATGCAAGTGAAATTAATTTAAGACTGAGAGGTGTCAGCAAAAAAGCAGGTGTCAACACAAATGAACATAAAAAGATTGCTTGCAGAAGTAATAGCAGAAAACTTCCCAAGCATGGGAAAAGGACCTGACATACAGATAACTGAGGCATTTAGAACTCCAACTAGCCAAATCCAAAATAAATCTACACTGAGACATATAATAATCAAGACTCCAAAAATTCAGCACAAGAACAGAATATTAAAGACTGTCAGAGAAAACAAACAGATCACCTATAAAGGGAAACCCATCAGAATCACAGCAGACTGCTCAACACAAACCATCAAGTCAAGAAGAGTTCAGAATGAAGTGTTTCAAGTCCTGAGAGAAAACAACTTCTAACCCAGATTGATATACCCTCCAAAACTGTCTTTCAAAATTCATGGAGAAATATGATATTTCCATGATAAAGAACAACTGAAGGAATTCGTAACCACCAAACCAACTCTACAACGAGTGATGAGGAATATTTTAGAGAGATACAAAGATGACTACAGTTCTAGGAAGAGTAGCAGAGGGAGATCACTGAGCAGGGCAGGCAATTGAATGGAGGGGAAAAGTGGGGGACCAATAGCAGGAGGATAAAATGACAGAGATGAACCAGTGCATGTCAGCAATAACCATAAACGTAGATGGCCTCAAGTTGCCAATAAATAGAAATGAGCAGAGTGGATTGGGACACAGGATCCATCAACATGCAGTATACAAGAAACACATTTGGTTTGAAAGAAAATCCATGGACTGAAAGTTGGAGGAGACAAGACAATAATACATGTGACAGGGACCCAGAGAAAAGCAGCAGTAGCTTTCCCATCAACCACAGAATGGATAAGAAAGATGTGGTATTTTTATATCATGAAAAGCTACTGAACTACAAAGAAGGTTAACCTTGAGGCTCTTGTAGGTAAATGGATGCAGCTTGAGATCATGTTCATGGGTGAAATCGTTCATACTCACAGGGATGAACATCATGTTGTCTCTCTAGTATAAAAAACTAAAGGGGTTAGTGGGATCCAAAGTGTACAATAGATATTGTGAAAGGGAAAGTGGAGGAAACTTCTAAAAAGGGAAGGTGGTAACCATTGTTAATTCCCTATTAACTTGTTTTAAAGTCCTGTGTTATTTTCATTGTCTTGTTTTGTTTTGTTTTATTCTGTTTTGCTTGCTTGATTCTATTATATATGATGGTATGGGCAGTTATTTTGAAGATAACAGAATATACTATGGTAGCCATTGTTGATTTACTATTATCTTGTTTTGAAGTCCTATCACTTTCATTGTTTTGTTTTGACTGGTTTTATTATGTTCTATTTTGTTTGATTTTACTATGTCTGATGGTATGGACAGCTATTTTGAAGATAACAAGAAGCATTAAGGTAGTCATTGCTGATTTCTTGTAATCTTGTTTTGAAGTCCTGTATCACTTTCATTTCATTGTTCTGATTGGCTTTATTCTGTTTCATTTTGTTTAAATTAAAATTGGAAATTCTCTTTAAATTAAAATTGGAAAAAATATTGGTTAAGGGACTAGTCCAACAGAAATACATATTAATATATATGTATATATGAATAAATATATGTATAAATAAATATGGATGTATTTATATCTATGTATTTGTATAATATATAGAAATATAAATATACATGGTGCAACAACTTCATAAAACAAATACTAGTGGGCATAAAAGGTCAAATAAACATAAACACAATTATAGTGGAGGACCTCAATACCACACAATCAGACATAGATCAGCTAGAAGAAAAATCACCACAGGTATATCAGAGCTAAACAAAACCTAACAAATGGACTTAATGTACATCTACAGAGTGTTTTACCCAACAACACAAAATGCACATTTTTCTCAGCAGCTCATGGAACTATCTCTGGATCACATCGTATCCCAGAAAATATCCCTAAACAAATGCAAATAATTGAAATTATATTGTTCATACTATCAAATCATAGTGCAGTAAACCAAGAACTCAATGGCAGAGAAACTACAGAAATTATGTGAATCATGAAAATAAGCACTACCCTCTTGAATAATTAATGGGCAACTGAAGGACTCAAGCAGGAAATAAAGCAGTTCCTAAAATTAAATAATAACTCCAGTGCAATATACCAGAATTTATGGGACACAATGAAATCCTAAGAAGGACGATTACAATGTGAATACCCACATCAGCAAAACGGAGCAATCCAAAATAAATAACTTAATGATGTACTTCAAAATCCTAGAAAAATAAGCCGGAAATTATAAAGATCACAGAAGAAATCAATGAAGTGGAGCTAAAAACATAACACAAAGAATCAACATATTGAATACCCGGTTCTTGGAAAGAATAAACAAAACATATCAATCCAACAACAAAATACACATTATTACCAAAGATTGGTAACCTTTAGTGGATCTTACCAAAAAGGGAAAGAAAAGACCCAAATCAATGTAGTTAGGAATAAAAAAATATGAAATCACAAGGAAAGCTGCCGAAACCCAGAAACTTACTAAAACCTATTTTAACAACTAAACCTGTGATGGATAGAATCCTAGAGGCACATGAGTTACTAAAATTATGTATAAAAAACCTAAATAATCCAAGAACAGTCAGTTACATTAAAGCAGTTAAAAAAAAAAACTACCAAATTAAAAAAGCCTAGGTTCTGATGGATTCATTGCTGAATTCTCCAAAAATTTCAGGAAAACTCTAACACCAGTATTCCTCAAAAGCATTAATGAAATTGAAAGGGAAGGAGTATGCTAAAATTCATTCCTGGAAATTAGCATTGCCCTACTTGCAAAATCAGCAATGATCCAACCAAAAAAAGAGAACTACATGCCAACTCCTCTAATGAACATCCATGCAAAAATACTCAACTAAATACTGGCAAACAAAACAAAACAAATCATGAAAAAGTTCATGCATCATAATCAAGTAGGCTTCATCCCAGGGGTGCAAGATTGCTCAGTACATGCAAATAATTAAGTGTAATATATGTCATAAACAGAGGCAAGGCAAAAATCACATTATCATCTCAATAGATACAGAAAACCCTACTACAAAATTCAACAAATATTCGTGACTTAAAAAATCTCTGAGAAAATTAGGTATAGAAAGATCTTATCTCAATCTGATAAAGGCCATTTATGACAAATCTCTGCCAACATCATACTAAATGGGAAGGCACTGGAAACATCCCTTCAAAATCAGCAACTAGACAAGGATGTCCACTACCACCACTCCTGTTCAACAGAGTATTTGAAACATTAGCCAAAGCAATCAGGAAGAGAAAGAAATAAAATGGACAGATGTGGGAAAGAAGGAAGTCAAATTATCATTATGTGAAGATAACATGATCTTCTATATAGAAGACCCAAAAAATTTCACCAAAAGACCCCTAGAATTGATAATCAAATTTAGGAATGTAGCAGGATATAAAACCAATACACAGAAATCAATTGCATTCCTGTACACCAATAATGAACTCACTGAAGAATAAATTAGGAAAGTAATACCATTCACAATAGCATCAAAAAAATTAAATATGCAAAAACTAACTAAACAAAGGAAATCAAAGGCCTCCACAAGCTATAGTACTCCAAAAAAAGGAGATCGAAGAGGACATCAGGAAATGAAAAGACATTCACTGCGTCTGGAAAGGTAGACTCAATATAATCAAAATGGTCACACCTCCCAAGACAGATTTAATGCAGTCCTAATCAAAAGATCAACAGTATTCTTCAAAGAACTATAGAAAGCAATCCTTCAACTCGTATGGAACCAGAATATTCTCAGAATTCCAAAACCAATGTTGAGTAACAAGGGCAAAGCAGGAAGTATTTCAACATAAAATTTGAAATTATATCACAAATTTACAATGATGAAGACAGCATGGTACTGGCACACAAATAGACATGTGGATTAATGGAACAGAATAAAGATGCACATACAACTCCAAGTACATTCTACAATTTGATCTTAGACAAAGAGGCCAAAAACTTATATTTAAGAAAGGTAGCCTCTTTAATAAATGGTGCTGGGAAATTGGCTATCTGCATCCAGAAGATTGAATCTAGATGCATATCTTTCACCATGTAACATCAAAGTGAATCAAGGATATGAATATTAAAAGAAGAACAATTCACTGGAACATAAAATATGCAAAACTCTTGAAGAGAAGCAAAGGCAAAGACTTTGTGAACAGACCCAAAATGCCACACAAAGTAGAATCAAGAATCAACAAATGGGATCATATCAAATTAAAAAGTTTCTGAACAGCAAAGGAAACAATTGACAGAGTGAAGTAACAACCTACAGAATGTAACTATCCCACAGATAGTACTACTATCTAGAATGTACAAAGAACTCAAAGAATTAGACACTCTCAAAATGAAAGAACCAATCAAAAGATAAGCAATTGAATAGACATTTCTAGAAAGAAGAAATACAATTGGCCAATAAATACATGAAGAAATGTTCGACATCGCTGGTCACTACTGAGATTGTATCTCACTCTACAAAGGATGGTATTATCAATCAAATAATAACAAATGTTGACAAGGCTGTGGTGAAAAAGAAACTCTTCTACATTGTTGTTGTGTGTGCATGTAAACTGCTGCAACCACTATGGAAACCGCTGTGGAGATTCTTCAAATAACTAAAACTGGAAGTCCATTGACCAGCTATTTCTATTCTGGGTATCTTTCCTAAAGAGTTAATGATATCGTATAACCATAGTTGATGCACACCAATGATCATAGCATCATGACTTATAATAAGTAAATATTTAAAGCACCCTGTATATCCAGCAACAGATGAATGGTTAAAGAAATGTAGTGTTTATACAAAACGGAGGGCTACTCATCCATAAAGCATAATACTTGAGTAATTTGTCGAAAGAGTGCTTCTTGAGAACATAATGTGAAGTGAAGTAAATGAGACACAAAAGCTTAAAAATCACATGTATTTCTGGGATAAAGTGTCATTTCATTATGTGAGGACATTGAGAAAGTATCAAGTCAAACTAATCAATATATGCTTCACCTTAAATATTGACCATTTCTTCCTTGTATGAACGCTTAAAATCTCATTCTTTTGGTCTTTAGAAGTATGCATTATTAACTATAGTCACTGTGAGTTTGTAATGTATGGGTTTTCTTATGTTGAGGAACATTATTTTAACCAAAAATATGTAGAGTTTCTATTAGAAATACAAATACCAAATTCTGTCACTGCTTTTCTATATCTTTTGAAGTGTCTATATAATTTTTGTTCTTCATTCTTTTAATGTGTTTGAAATCATCTTAGCTAATTTGCATATGTTGAACCATGCTTGCACCCCAAGGAAAAATTCTCACTTGGTAAAAAAGTGATCTTTTAATGTACTCTTAGTATTAATTGTGCTATGTCAGCTTGACTTGATTAAGAGATGCCTAGGGGATTAGTAAAGCACACTTTTGGGTGTATCTGAGTAGGTCATGGAATTTGACCTTGGAGTCTCTACCACCTCCCTCAACCCTTTCTCTCTGGAACTGTTCAGTTCAGCTTCCTGATCACCATGAAAAATGAATCTTTATTCACTTTTTATTTTCCTCCATGATGTTTCCACCTTGGAGTCAATCACTGAGATTAATGCCCCTAAAACCATGAGCCTAATTAAATCTCTAAATTGTGGACAGTGAGTACCATTCTCAGTAATAGCCCTGGTACTGAGTACTATACGTGCCTTGAAAGTGAGGTGATGAGTATTCCTTCCTCCTCAACACTTTGGAAGCATTTGAGAAGGATTGGCATTATTTCTTCTTTAAATGATTAAGAATTCAGCCATCAAATCATTTGGTTCTAAGCTTATCTTCAATTGGGACCATTAATTATTGATTCAGTATCCTTACTCATATTGGTCTACTATGATATCCTATGTTTATGATTCACTTTTGTTGACTAAATGTTTCTAGAAATTTATCCATTTTTTCTAGGTCACCCAACTTGTTGCAATATAGTAGTTCATAATAGTGTCTTGTGATTGTTTGTATTTCTGTGTTACCAGTTGTAGTATCTCTACTTTCAGTGATGATTTTTTGAGACTTCTCTGGTATTTTCTAGTCTTCCTGAGAGTGTAACAATTTTGTCTAACTTTAAAAACTCATAGTGTCATTTGTGTTTTCTATGGTTTAAGTAGTGTCTACTTAATTTGTTTCTACTCTGATCTTTATTATTTTCTTCCTTCTGTTGATTTGGGATTTAGTTCTTGTTTTTCCAGTACCAGGTGGTGTAATATTAGGTTATTTTAGATCTTTTTTCTAGAAAGTTGCTATTGACTTTGTTCCTAGAACAGCTTGGCCACATGAGGTTTTGCATTCCTCAGTGGCCGTAGACCACAGAAAGTAAAGATCTACATATAAAATAAGTCTACTTCCAGAAATTGTACCAGGGGTCAGAGGTTCCACCCTGCTGTGAGGCTAGAAATTTCTCACAGTTGCTCCCTTGGGCTTAGTGAAGACAGAATTGGAAATAACCACCTACACTCAGCTTCACCATGAAAACAGAAGAAATCGAACTCTGTACCTTTGACACCAACCCCCACCCCGCTTCCCTTTCCAGATGTATCTGGAGGTTCTGGCTTCTATGTTACTGGTCCTGAAGCCCTGACTGGGTATGGCACATCCTAATCCCCAGGGAGCCATCAAAAGTAGAAATCATATTGGGTAAACACAAAGAATGCAGCACCATAAAACTTTCTGGCCAGACAGATTGATGAAATCCATCTTTATTCTTTTAGGTCTTGTCTTAATTCACTGTTTCCAAGAATTTGAAGGCTGAGTATACACAAAGAACCTATATGTTTTTCTTTATGACAAAATATGGAAGGAAGTAAATCAATATAACTGGTAAAAATGAAACAGGATGAAAAGATTTCTTTGCAGAAGACACTTAGTCTGATAATATTTCCAAAAAAATGTTGATGCACATTATATTAGCTAGGAATGTTTTAATATGCTTTTTAGAACATAAACTTTCTAGATGACATGAATTTCATATTTAAAATTATCATTATTTCACACATAAATCACATCAATCTGTGAGCCAAAAATATAATTGTTCCCACATTTAGAAGAACAGTGTATAAAGAAATGTAGCTGTAAAAAAAGATCCTGGGAGAAATTATTAGCTGTGTCATTCTCTTACCATTTAAACATATGGTATTAGGTATGGCTTTAAGCATTGTCTTGAGAACAGTTAAATTATTGTGTCGCATCCTTTGTTGTATTTGAATCCTAAAATATACAGGTAGTACTTTCTAAAAGTTAGACATTAAATATAGACTGGTCAAGTTTAGTGGAAGCAATAGTCTCACTATACTCTTTACTCGACTACCATATAAATTGGCTGTGAATCAAAAAATAATCCAGTATTGGAAAGTTTCTAGCATGAATCATTATGGTTCACAAGACAACCACATTAGCACTAGAACACTTCAAGGATGATGAAGTTTGCAAAGTTGTGTGGTTATTTAAAAACTCATTTAGTTATATGTGCTGACACTTTTTATGGGTGAAATGATATTATGATGAAAAGGTGGAAGGGGTGCAATAAATCATCAGTTAATTATTGGTGATCTGAATGTCCAGCATACAATTGCTTTTCTTCCTTTAACCATACTTTCTATATGTTTGAAATTTTTATGATAAAATGTTTAATTACCTATAGTATTTTGAAGACCATTTATGTTGCTTATCTAAATAGAAAATTTTAGACCACTATCTTTGGGCACAAATTTTTTCTCTAATGAAATACCAAATATTGTTTTCAGTACTTCTTGTATTTCTTCATCCTTCAGCACTTTAAACTCTACAAGATCTGTGTTTTCCTTATAATTGAATTTCGTATAGGTGAGAGTCCAGCCCACTAAACAGTAAAACCCTTCTGGAGTCTGCATGGAGCACACTGA
>RJWM01036679.1:0-17999 GCA_004363535.1 Dasyprocta punctata
ACATTTGAGTTGATACATGTACAGGTATGGTGTCCATGATAATGAAACCGATTGATGCTTTCAAATGGATGAGGTTCTTAATATCACATGGTGGCTACTATGGGTATCCACTGTTGCTATCTGTTACTGACTTAGAAATGAAAATAGCCACGTCATCCTCACATACCGCCCATGTGAAAAACATCTGGTGTTGTGGACTGTATCAGAAGACTGGCCATTTGATCTTTACGCCCCGTCCTCTCCTGCCTTCTCTCTCATCTCACATTGGAACGTCCTTCTCTGATTTATTCCTTGAGTTCATAATGTTTTCTTGCTGTATTAAGCTTCGTTGGGTCTTGACAGCATCTCTTCGGTCCTGTGGACCGTTTCTGTCACGTCTTTGTGGTCGGCATCAACTTGCTGTTTCTCTAAGATTTTCTCACAGTGAAACCTGAAACAGCAGGTTCCGATCTCAGAGTCATGCGCTGTCCGTCATTTGTGGAGATGAACTATTAGGCAGATGCTGTCCAAGAGTACTTTTTGTGATGGAAACGTCCTGCTTATGCAATTTAGTATCACCGTCACTGGCTACGTAGGATGGAAACACTCGATGTGTGGCCGGGGTGACCAGCTTAGCCGAATTTGAGCCAGGAGAAAGCCGTGCATTTAGAATTGCTGTCCAGACATAGGAATAGATTTCCAGTGACCCATTCAGTGTGCTGCGTGTGCCCAGTGGGAAATAATAGGAAACCATCAAATGCTTTATTGGATTGTGAGTTCACTGCCTACTTCACGGCGCGGCCACAGTTCACCACTCAGTATCTCGGGGAAGAGAAAGCTTCGCTGAGACGAGGACCTGATGGCCTTGGGAGGCTGAGCTTGAGTCTCCAGCAGGGTCGTGACCAGGGGCTGTGTGTAGAGAGACCACCACTGCTCGGGAGCCATCCACACAGGCAGACAGGACGATCCTTTGGGAACCTGAAGTGACCCTCTTCCCGCCAGCCAGCGGGAGACTCCTGCCTCAGGAGACCGAGTAGAGCAGCACATTCTGAATGATTCTGCTTCACGAGAGGCAGATGGGGCTGCCCTGGGCCCATCTGAGAGCATTGCAGAGCAGGACTTTAACGGATCAAACTGATGCAAAGTAACTTAACAGTATTGCAGAAGTTTTTTTTAAAATCCACCAACCAGCAAGGTATAATTTGGAATGTCCAGCATCCATTCAAAATTTGCCCCCCGCCAAAAAAGAGACACAGCTGACATAATATGAAGGCCTAGGACTTAACATAGTTATATTCTGGACATTCAGACAATCATAGGAAACCATGAATCATGAAGAAAAAAATCCGTATTAAAGTGCTAGAAACAAAACATTTATTAAACTTAAATATAAAAGCACACTAGGTGGAGTATTAACAGTAGCAGCTTAGCAGACATAGAATTATAGCAGTGGGTAGTTTCCAATAGAAAGGCAACAAACAAAATTGAGGAAAAGTGGGAATTAATCAGAGACCTACTTCATATGCTGAATGTGTAATTGAAGTCCTACAAGAGAGACATTTTTTTAAAATTCTAGAAGTAATGGGCAAATTTTTTCACATTTCTCCAAGATGATCCTGTCCACCCATAGATATGAGAACATCAGCAAATCCTAAATGTAAGAAAGCTACAACAAAAATTACATAGAAGCATCATAAGCAATTTGTTTACAGTTACTGGTAGAGAAAATAAAATTTCATGTGGAAAGACACATTCCATGTGGAAAGTAACCATAAAGGCATGAGACTGTATGTCACAAAAAGAAAGAAATTACAGAATATCTTTTAAATACTAAAAGAAGTGCCTGGGGGGTTGACCCTACCAACTCAGAAATCTATAACCAGTACAAACAATGCTCAGAAGACAAAATATCATTTTTCAGACGTGGAAGCTGAAGGAATTCACCCCTAGCAAATCAGCATCTTAAAATGTAAAGGAAGTGGTTGGGCAGAGAGAAAACCACACAAGATAGAAACCTAGATTTTTTTGTTTGTTTGATTTGGGTTTTTTGAGACAAGGTCTTACAATGTAGAGTTCACGCTAGCGTTGAACTCCCCACAGTCCTCCTGCCTCAACCTCCTGAGTGCTGAAGTGTCTTTAAAGACATTTTTAATTTAAAAATATATTCATAACATGTGCTGAGGTCCACAGCATGCCTAGGTAGCATGGAATCTGGGAACTGGAACTATAAGGTTGTAAGGTTCTTATACTGTATGTGGGCTCATACATCACTTGACTGTTGCCTGTGTAGACTTCAAAGCACTACCTAAATGTGTGTAGGTCAGATGGTAAAGAGAAAAGTAGAACCATTTCAAAAAACATTTTAAACAGATGAAACAAAAAAAGGTAAGATAAATAGAAAACAAATGGATGATATATTTAAACCCATCCATATCAGTAACCCTATTAAATATTATGGTATTAACACCCCATTGAAAAGGCAAAGCTAAGGAAACTCCTTTAATCATAAAGACATAAGCTAAAAGTTGGAAGATAGGAAAAAAAATACATCATGGTTACACTGATCAAAAGAAAACCAGAATCAACTACACAGAGGGTAAATTTCATGACAAGAACAAAGATCATCATTCAGTAATGGAATTGATGACATCAAGAGAACATGATAATTCTAAACTGTTATACCAAACATCTTCAAATTTTATGAAACAAGCAAATAATAAAAAAATCCACAATTACAGTCAGAGATTTGAATACATCTCTTAATAATTGATAGAATTAGTAGACAGCAAAATAGTAAGACTCAACACTTAGCCAGCTCAGAAAGCCATTATCAGTAAAATTCAAAGCCTCATATAAATAAAAGAAATTAAAAGTCCCTAACAGAAGGATACCTACAAAATTCCTGAGTATCTGGAAATTGAGCAGCATATGTCTAAATAACATGTGGCCCAACGAAAAAATCACCTAGAAAATTAGAAAGTAAAACTGAATGAAAGTGCAGAAACGATAATGAAAAGTGTAGTGTATGGGTATAAGCTGAGATGTTTATATCTTTGAAACATAAATGTAAAGTTTCAAGTCAAGAAACTATGTGTGTAACCTAAGAAACTTGAAAAATAGAGAACAGTTTAAGCCCTGTAGGTAGAAGAAAGGACAAACTGAAAATAAACACAGAAATCAGTGAACTAGAAAGCAAGAATACAGTAAATGAGTGAAACCAAAAGTTGGTACTTTAAGACAGTTTATCAGGAGCAATAAAGATGGAATAAATTACCCATACCAAGACTGGGAGGCAAAGCCAGGCATGGTGGCACACACCTGTAATCCCAGCGCTCAGGAGACTAAGGCAGGAGGATTCTTGCAAGTTTGAGACCAGCCTGGGCTACAAAGTGCGCTCAAGCCCTGCCCGAACTGTATAATGAGACCCTGTCTCAAAAAGACAAAAAAAATTTGAAGCAAGAGGTGTAGGGCAGTGCACACCTGCCCCCTACACACACACACACACACACACACACACACACACGTACGCATGCCATTAGTAACTTTGTACCAATAAATTCAGCGAGTTACATAAAATAGAGCCTTTGAAAGATATAGTTAGCAAAGCTCCCTAAGGAAGAACAAGCCCAAACCATGACCAGCCCTATCTTTATCAAGTTGATTTGATTTGTAGCTGACAGAGGACACCCCACACCGGGGTGAGTTCCTGTAGCAAACGATGCCAGCTCTGTGGAAATTCTTCCAACACTGGAAAAGCTATGAATGCTTCCCAGTTCGTTCCCTGCAGCTGGTAACATCCGAGTACTAGAACGAGACAAAGGCATTCAAAAGAAAAGAAATCTGCAGTCCAGTCTTTATGACTATGGATGTTAAAATCCTTCACATAGCAGATCCAACAGAGTAGAAGACAGAAGATGGAGCTCATGTCAGGAACGCGTGACACGTTTGGCTCGAAGCTATTTTCCGTGTTAACAGATGTGACAGAAGACACAGGATTCCTCAGCAGAGGCAGAGAAAGCGTTTGTCAATACTCTACATCCACAGAAAGGAGCTTTTTTCCTCTAAAAAGCTAAAACTCTGGGAGCTAAATCATGCTTTCTTTGCTAAGATTAAGGCCAAGACAAGCACGTGTATTCTTACCACTTCTGTACTTATTGGTAGATGATTTGCTTGTCTCCAGAGAGAGTCTCCCCCCAGAATCTAACAAATAATAATCATCATCTCCTCGAACTATTGGGAGCGAATTTGTACACCAGTAGCTGCGGTTCCCACCGTGCTGTCTTCAGCTCCACGCTGTTTCCCTTGGCCAAAAACGCACTAAATCATCTCCAAGTGTGGAGCATTCAACCAACAACAGTAGCGGAGCCACCAGATGTGTACATTTGATTTCCGTGACCAACCCTGTAAAGTGGCATTAGCTGGTGGAACCGCTTTCTGTAATGAGTGTGGACACACACAGCAGTGCAGACCAGAACCGGATGCAGTCCGCCCTGTGGGCACAGTCACCCGGAAAGAGTCAGAGACGTCTGCTGTGGGAATGCTGAGTTGTCCCATAGCTGACGCGTGACTGGAGGTGAAAGCACTGCGGGTCCATTAGAAGACAGTTTACTGAAGGACTTGGGGCACTGCAGACTTTAAAACATGCCTAGGACTACTAAGGGAGCTCAGCAATGTGATACAGAAATGTTTGTATACAAACAATAATTAAAATTGAAATAAGAATAAGCAACAACTAAAGTAGCATCAAGAATACAAGATTCTTAGGCACAAGTTTGACAAAACTCTACCTGAGAAAGTGGAGAGCTCTACTGTGGTCATGCTTCACAAGACAAGAAAACATTGCTAAATGTCAATTCTTCCCAAAGTAATTGATGAATTTAGTATCAAAGTCTGAGCAGGCTTTTTGAAAAAAAACTGACAAGGTGGAAAAAAACAAGCAAACTATACAGTGATACCTCAGCTCAGAAACTTAATTTGTTCCCTGATTCTGGAGAAGATGGCCTTGATTGTGTTCGTCACCCAAAGCAGAGTTTGAGAATGGAAGCCAAATTTGCCAAATGCTTCATTTGCAAACCAAATTGTTCACAAATACAAAGGTTCATGAACTGAGGTATTTGTGTGTGTGCACGTGTGTGTGCGCGCACACGTGTGTATGCATGCAGGCAAAAGATCTGTAATAGCGAATCTTTTGAAGAGCAGACTCAAAAGACCTATACCACTTGATTCCAAGATCACAAACACCCTCCACTTGGCTAGTAACCCAGACAGATCATTACTGATGTGTATACACACACCATTATACCAAAGGATTAGAGTTCATAATCATGGTCAGCTTACTTTAGCAAAGGTAGCTGAATGAGAAGAACAGTCTTCTCCAGTGGTGGTTGAACAACAGGATAGCCCTGCGGGGCACACACACACACAGCCGAGAAAGTAACCCTGATGCTGAATTCACACCGTGTATAATAATTAACTCCTCCAAAGGGGTCCATTTAAAATACAAACTAATCTGCTGTGGCAGGAAGCAGAGCAGTAGCTATCTGCAAACAAAGCAGGAGACAAAAGTTCCAGAGATGCCAGAGGGAAACTTGGGCTCTAGTGGAAATTAGATTTTATTTTGTGTATGGCAGTGGTTACGCAGATGGAGATGTCCATCAAAAGTGCTCATGTAGAACCCCTTAAACAGATGCTGCTTAGGAGTGATTCACTGGGGACTGGGTGCTTGCCTTTTGTGTGTGAGCCCTGGGGTAGGCCCAGAAGGACCCAGAACCACCAGAAGGCTATGTCAGTTGTGCTTCAATAACTCTGCAAAATACACACTTCACCACATTAAGGAACTTGCTGTATTTTGGGTCGTTCCACTTCGCCCCTGGATGTCAAGCGCAGAGCACCCCTCCGGGTTGGACACAGGCCGGGCACTTGGGGATGCTTTAGTCCAGGTGCAAGGCCAGTCCCTGCCTCATGCACGCGCTTGTCTTCCTCAGGTGGAGTATGAGCACAGAGCCCCCGAGTGCCGGCTGGGGCTGAAAGAGGGCCGCCCGTTCTCGGGGGTCACTGCCTGCTTGGACTTCTGCGCCCACGCCCACAGGGACCTGCACAACATGCAGAACGGCAGCACACTGGTGAGTGCCCGGTGTCCCACGTGTGGGCTGTGGCCCCAGGGCGAGCTCTCCTGGTGCAAGTCAAAGCTCCTACCAGGCAGGCCCAGTGGGGGAAGCAGTGGGGACCGCAGGCCCGAGGCCCGGGGGATTCTCTGTGCTGAGCTGAGCCAGCACCCGAGCATCGCCCGTCCAGGAGGCGCTCTCCCTTCGGAGTCTGCCCAGGAGGTCGCACGCAGTTGAGCAGAAAACCATTCACGAGCCAAGGTGCCTGTCCGTGCCGCATGGCGCAGACGAAGGACAGACCGTCACTGTGACTGGTGGTTCCGGTGGGTCTGGGGGAGCGGGTCTCAGGTTGCAGCTGTGCTGGGAAGGACGTGGGTGAGGTCTCAGAGCGCGCCTGTCCCCTACCCAGGCAGCCTGGTGTCCCCTCGCCTGTAGAGACCGTCCTGCTGCAGGGTCACCTGAGCTTAGGAGTCCAGAGCAGCCCAGGTAACATAGTGAGACCTTGTCTCAGAAGGAACAAAAGACTGTTCTGGTGAAGAAACCTTCAACTAGAAATGAGTCAGCCTAATGCCTTACCAACCCAGAAGTAGGCAGAGCTGAGGAAGATGTCCGGGGAGACTTGGGATGAAACATAGGTCCCAGGCAGTGAGGTCATTCTAGGGTGGCAGGCGACTGAGCCAGGGCACGTTGAGGAATCGGGAGTAAAGTTTTGCCGAGAAGCAGAGAGGGTATTATTAGCTTGATGTCCTAGAGTGTGTAACTCAACCCCTTGGCGATGTGGAACCCATTCCCAGCTTGCTGGTCGCGTGTCCTGGCCCGCCCCCCCCCCACCCCTGAGCTGCAGCGTCTCCCCGCCCCCCAGGTGTGCACGCTCACGAGAGAAGACAATCGCGACCCTGGCCGCACGCCCGAGGACGAGCAGCTGCACGTGCTGCCTCTGTACAAGATCTCCGACGTGGACGAGTTCGGGAGCGTGGAGGCTCAGGAGGAGAAGAAGCGCAGCGGCGCCATTCAGGTGCTGAGCTCCTTCCGGCGCAAGGTCCGGATGCTGGCGGAGCCGGCCAAGACTTGCAGGCAGCGGAAGCTGGAGGCCAGGAGAGCGGCGGCCGAGAAGCTGTCCTCGCTGGAGAGCAGCGCCAGCAAAACGGAGAGGGAGAAGGCGGCCTCGCTGCGGACAAAGCCGGCGGAGACCGCGGGCCAGGGCAAGCCGCTGACAGGTAAACGGGGTGCAGCCTCGGAAGGCCGCGTCCCGCGTGGTCTTAGTTCCGTACCGCAGTCTCCCCTCCCACCGCGACAGTGACCAGGCTCTGCTCCCGGGGGTCAGGGGCCTGGGGTGGCTGGAGAAGTTTGGACTTTATTCCGTGATAAACTGCAAAAAACAAAAAAAGGGTAAGTGATCGAATGAAACCAGCGTTAACCTGCCGCCGTGCAGAGCACGCGAGGACATGCGCAGCGAGCCAGGAGGGGGCGCACAACCTTACGCCTGGGTGGTGGCGGTGAAGACATAGTAAGGTTCATGCCAGTGAACTCTTCCAAAATGAAAAAAGTCACACACTGGTGACAGAATGTTGCAATGAAGGAGAAAAAAGCTTCAAAATGACTCCAGCTAGGTGTGGTGGTGCATGCCTGTAATCCCAGCACTAGGGAACCTGAGCCGGGAGGATCACAGCAAGTTCAAAGCCAGCCTGGGCTACATAGGGTGACTGTCTCAAAAAGAAAAAAAGACTTAAGTTTTAAGCCTAGATTAGATATAAGTGTGCAAGAGCTCCTTTTCCTTAGATGCATTGAGTCTGTATTTTAGGGGAGGAGTCTATATCTAGCTGTTCTCTAAATCCCATCAGTAGAGGATATACCTCTAGCTATAGCAGTAGAACAGTATTGCTTAATACTAAGTTGTTCTCTTTCCATAGCCCTTGGTCTCATGTCTACACTTAGCACTATAAAAAGAAATCCAAATTTCGGGAATTAACTTCAAAAAAATGTATTTTTTTAAGTTCATTGTTCCAGTTTGCTTAGAAGCAACCATCTCTGCTTAGCAAAGCGACACTAAGTTATTTAGAACAGTAAACTGGAGATGTCTGCTAATTCTGTGATTGCTGGCCTTCCTTGAAGAAATCAAGCCCATTCAAGTAGCTTCCAGCTCCTTTAGATTAGCTATAAAGTACAGCCAGACAGAGCTTCGTTTCTGGTCTCTTCTCATGGGTTCCTGGAGATAATTATCAGTTCAGGTCTCAAGACTGTCACTGCAGTCCCATTTATTCGTTCTTATTAACTCAGGTGACTTTTTATGAGTGATGTTAGGAAACAGAAATACGACTTGTAAAAGTATCACCAAGATGAACGTTTCTTTAAAGTCTTATCTACAGCCACATAAATTTCCTTCCCAGAAAGCCTCATCATGAAATAGGGTTTGCTAATTTTATTGCATGCTCTTTACTTTTAAATAAATGTCACCCTTTCTCTTAGAAACATTGCTCCATCTTCCATGGCAAATCTTATGCTACTGCATTTTACTTTTATAACAAACATTGCTGAATGCTGGGCTGTGGGCACCTGAGGCCTCAATGAGATCCGTTCCTTCCCTCCAGGGACTCAGCAGTAGGATTAGGAGCAGCTAGCACAGATCATTGCCAGTCCCTGAGATGCTTGCTGAGTCACACCTGTGTGTGTCAGGTACAGCAGTGCCACTGGAGGATGAGAATGAGAAGCCTGAGGAAAGGATGGGGTGCAGGGGAGGTAGAGGCGAGATGGGAGACTCCAATGGCCCAGATGCCCAGGCCTGCCTTGGATGTGTGTTACGCGGTGGTACTGAAATGTTTTTTGCTTTTGATGTTGTAGACGACACGAAGGTTATGCTGGGCGTTGATGAGAACCCTGACTTTGCTCTTGCACTGCATTGTGGGGGGGTGGGAATCGTGGTCTTTCTCACTTGCATTGAAGCGTCCGTAATGAGCCCACACATTCTGCTCTTTCCCTCTCCACAGAACTTCTGCGACTTCCAGGACCAGCCACGCAGCAGCCCCCAGTGCCGCAGACCCCCCAGCCCCCCCAGCCACTGCAGCGACCCCTGCAGCCTCCCCAGCCGCCGCAGCACACCTTGCCCGGGAAGCCCCAGCCAGAGTCTGTCGGCGCCTACTCCTCCAGAGACCCGGGCCTGTACATGAGACGGCCCAGCCCGATCAGCGCTTACCCCACCTCTTCCCCCGCGGCAGACGTGTACAGAGGCGCCAGCCCCATGGGCCTCTATTCTTCCTCCTCCCAAGCAGCAGGCTCATATCTGAGTTCTTCAAACCCCATGAACCCTTACCCTGGGCTCTTAAATCAGAATAACCAATACCCGTCCTATCAGTGCAACGGGACTGTGTCCATGGACAGCTGCCCCCCTTACCTGGGCTCCTGTTCTTCCCAGTCTCAGCCCATGGATCTGTACCGGTGCCCAGGCGCAGACCACCTCGCTAAGCTAGACCTCCCTGCCATCCACAGCCTCTACCAGCAGAGGTTCGGCAGCACCCAGGGTTTCCCCGCCAAGTACCTGGGCTATGGGACCCCGAACGTGCAGGGCGATGCCTTCACCACCTGTGCCACCGTGCGGCCCAGCCTCCACCCTGTGGGGCCCTTTCCTCCCTACGCCCCCCACGAGATGGACGGCTGCTTCGTGGGTGCTGCCCCCAGACATCCCCCCGGCCTGGGCTCCCCCGGCGTGGACTATAAGAACGGGGAGCACCACCCGGTCGCCCACCTGCTCCCTCACTACAGCGCGGCCGCGGGCAGCAGCAGCAGCTCCCTGCACGCCCTGCACCTGCAGAACAAGGAGAACGCCGGGCTTCCACACACGGCCAACGGGCTGCCCAGGGTGCCCCCCGGGCTCCCCCAGGACAGACCCCCATCCGTGCAGGGGCTGCTGCACAAGCTAGGCGAGGCCAGCAGTCAGGAGGCTCCGCCAGCGGCCCCCGAGCAGGCCGCAGCTCCGGCGACCGAGGACAACGATGAGGTGTGGTCGGACAGTGAGCAGAGCTTCCTGGACCCCGACATCGGCGGCGTGGCGGTGGCCCCCACCCACGGCTCCCTCCTCATCGAGTGTGCCAAGCGCGAGCTCCACGCCACCACGCCCTTGAACAACCCCAACAGGACCTGCCCCACCAGGATCTCGCTCGTCTTCTACCAGCACAAGAGCATGAACGAGCCCAAGCACGGACTGGCGCTCTGGGAGGCCAAGATGGCGGAGAAGGCCCGGGAGAAGGAGGAGGAGAGCGAGCGGTTCGGGCCCGACCACGTGGCCCAGAGAGCGCACGGCAAGAAGGTGAAGCGGGAGCCCGCCGAGCCGCACGAGCCGCCCGAGCCCGGCTACCTGCGCTTCATCAGGGCCCTGGCCGAGAAGACCAGCTCGGTGACCACCGACTCCACGGTCACCACGGCACCCTACGCCTTCACGCGCGTCACGGGGCCTTACAGCAGGTACATCTGAGGCCGCCTGGCCGGGCGCGGGGACTCGGCGGCGGGCAGGTGGCGGTGTTGCCGGGGAAGCCCCGCTCACCAGCAGCGAGCTCGTCTTCCCGTGGCGCTCAGCCCCATGGACGGTCTGCAGCGGCATCAGGAAAAAGACCAAAGCATTCTATGCAAAAAAGAAAGGAACTGGACTGGGAGGTGGGGATGCTCCACAATTTACATTTTTAAACACTGGTTCTATTGGGCGGAATGCTATGTAAATGCAGTTCCTCCCCACACACACACAACTCTGCACACCTGTGACCACTTTTAATAATACCAAGTCTGCGTCGTCATGGAACACAGATCAAGTACTGTAGAATTACAGTTGCAGGAATCTTAAAATACCATCTGGTGCTGAATCTATGATGTACTGAAAATACTGGAATTATGGTTTATAACACACAGTTTTTACTGTAATCTTAATATTAACTTTTATTTATCAAAATAGCTCCAGGAAGTATACATGAATAAGCAGCAAAACACTGAATCTGTTTGGGTGTTCTACGAAATGGTGCTAAGAAAAATGGTGTCTTTCATAGCTAAAAATTTAATGCCTTTTTACGATCGAGACGCTTACCAATGTACTCCAGTACCCCGGAAAGAAAGGGGTGCCTTTTCATTCAAGTTTTTATCCTGAATTACCTGTTCTTACACAAGGTTAGTTTTTAAGATGTGGACATTTTAAAGGCCTCTGGATTTTGCTCATCCAGTGACGTCCGGTAGGACAATAAACGTATATATGTCCATCTATACACCCGCCTTTGTATATGTGCACATACAGGTATATATAAATATTTTAAATGGTGTTTTAGAAGCACTTTGCCTACCTAAGCTTTGGCAACTTGAACAATGCTAAGGTACTGAGACGTTTAAAAACAAAAGTTTACTTTTATTTGAGGATGAATTTTTTTTTTTTTCAATTTTTTCCTAAAGGAGACAAAGTTTTAAAACATGTTGGCTTTTGGTCACACATCCATTGATGAGCAATCGTGTTCATTATTAACACAGCCAGTTAAATCCGCAGGGAGGCGTGCGGGGATTCAAGCAACTGTGTCAGTCCACGGGACATGGTTTCTGGTGCTTGCCTCACGTGCTGTACTGTCAAACAGTTTTGTACCAAGGTGCGATACTGGCCCCGTGGCTCAGACAGGTCGGTTGGGAGAACTTCCTGTTAGCCGCAGGCGGGGGCGTGCTGAGCCTGTGCTGCCGTCGGGCTCTGTCCGCTGCTCAGAAGCTGCGCAGCCTTTGCCTTTGTGGGGATAGTTCTGTACCTTAGGATATTACCATGTCTTAGCTTAAGTGTCCTCCTCACCAGGAAGGTTGGTGGACTGATTCTGGCGGAAGATGAATAAACAGGGTTAGTTCTGTGTGTGTCTGTTGGTTTAAAAAGAAAGAAAGAAAATAAAACAGGCAGCTGGTTTGCTGTAGTGGTTTTAAATCATTAATTTGTATAAAGAAGTGCAAGAGTTGTATAGTAAATTAAATTGTAAACAAAACTTTTTTAACGCAATGCTTTAGTATTTTAGTACTGTAAAAAAAGTGAAATATATACATATATATGGAATTGAATTCGAACTCACATCACGATGGTGCTACTCAGCCTGCTACAATTATATCATAATGTGAGCTGAAAATTCACGAAAAGGTTGAGTGATGTTTCTACTTGCCATATACCTCAAGACTAGTTTGGCAGTAGGATTTTGAACCAAGAGTGAAAGCTTATAGCGTTGTGTACCATCATTTGTTTCCAAGTCTTTTTATAATTATTAAAAAAAAAAACCTTTTTCTCAATACTTGATTTCTTAGCAAGTATAACTTGAACTTCGACCTTTTTGTTCTAAAAGAAATCAGGGATATTTCAGCTCCCCTTATGCCAACATGTCACCTGTGTTTGTGTAAAACTGTTGTAGGTTAATAAATATATTCTTTTTTCAGGGATTTAACCCTCTTATTCTGAATCCCTCCTATTTTGCTTGTACATGTACTGATGTAAGTAAGACTAATTTTTGTAAATCTGTTGGCTGTTAACTGTAAAGAAAAGTGACTATTTCACGGAGGAAAAATATTCCATGAAAATAGAATGCACTGAGCTGATAAAGGGAAAATTGTGAGCTAGGAGTTTGGGAAGCAGCTGTTGGCCAGAGTATTGAAACTCTCCAGAAAGCCTTTCTGATCCGATCGCCAATACAGGCAAATACTTCATGAGGACATCTGTACACGGGCCTAACACCTGAGGCTCGGTATCCAATAGGACTAGTCAATTACATTTAGCACTAAGTACATTTTTGCTTATTAGCTTTTCACATAAATTCTTAATCAGTGGAAACCTGGGTTTTATTAGTTAAATCTTTAATCATTGCAGACTTTTGGGTTTTATGGGTCAAATCTTAAAATCAGTAGAGGCCTTTCGTTTCTGTGGGTCAGATCTTTATAAGATGATCTTTGTCTTTTGAAAAGCTCTCAAGTTTTTGGCTGTGTCCAATTCATAAGCATTTTAAGCCATGTGCTTTGCATCCAGGTCACACGGTTGTACCGTTCTCCGTAAACTACAGTCTAACCTGAAGCACTGCGCGTGTGTCTGGTGGTGGTGTCAGCCATCTGGTGACTTTGGTGACTGTGTCATCCACCGTCATTTTCAAACTGCTGGCCAACAAGAGCAGGAAGTGTAGTCTGGGTAGGTGGGAAGAGGTTCGGTAGGATGGGAGAAGGCTGAGTGTCGTGTTGTAAATATCAGATCTATAACTGTACATATCTAGCCTGCCTCAGTTAGAATCAATGGGAAGCTGACCTGCAGTTTGCTTATATAGGAATCAGGTTGACTCTGGAGCCGCACCTGAAGATGCTTCAGTGGTGGCAACTTTACTTGAATGAATTTTTCATCTTGATTGACGCACAGTGACGCCCAGTTCACTTCTAAAAGCTAGTGGCTGACTTTGGTAGGAAATGTTTGCATTTGGACACTAAGATAATGAACTTCTGTGAGCATTTTTCTATGCTTTATTTTTTTAACTTAGTCTCATTTCATTTTCATGAGATGTTTGGTTTGTTTGTAAAATCTGAGGGTGGTTATAAATACTGTAAAGTATTGTAATGTTATGAATGCAGGTTATTTGAAAGCTGTTTATTATTATATCATTCCTGATAACGCTATGTGAGTGTTTTTAATAAAATTTATATTTATTTAATGCACTCAAAGGGTCGTGTTGCTGGGGTTTCTGTACATTTCTTGAGGGTCCACTACTTCCCCAAGGTTACAGAGAATGAAAAAAGATAACTTTTTACTCAGCCATTCTACTCATCCCTACTTCCTATTTTTCTTCTATTTTGCTCTTTATATATGTTTTTAGTTTCTCGTGTAAGAGAAACCATGTGATATGTAAGCTTGTGTCTAATTTTCTTTAATATTATGGCCTCAAGGTACATCCACTTATGTGTGAATGCCTCTAGTCTATCTTTCTTCGTGGCAGAGTAGTACTCCTTTATGTAAAAATACCATTCTTAATTCCATTCATCAGTTGATTGGGGAAAAAGAGAAAGGAAATAGAGCTTTTTCAAATGGTAAGGGGACCAAGATTCGGAAGGCACAGGGAGCAAAGCAAGGGGGAGGTAACAACAGCAACAACAACAAAAAAAAAGGTGTGTTACGTGTATATACCAACTCCCCGTGATAGATGCAATCATTATATACTGCAAACACGGACCAATAGAACTTTCCAGAAAGTTGTTTATAATGTCAAACTATATGAATCAGTCTTGTGCACACCTGTAATTGCAGCACTGAGACTGAGGCAGGAGGATCACTGTGAGTTCGAGGCCAGCCTGAAGTAGGTAGCAAACTCCTATCTCAAAAAACCAGAGATAAATACATATATCCAAACTTATCCAAATAAATATATTACCCGAATAGGGCCAGTGTCTCTCTGCTCTGGACGTTGGCTCGTGTATCCCCAGGCTGTTTGCATGGTGTGTGTGGACAGGGGAAGTGAGGGATGGGGTGGTGACAGGGCCACCGGGTCTGCAGTGGCCCTGCAGGGACTGTGGGCGAGGACTCCTGGGTCACAGGTGCTCAGACCAAGCCCGCCTTTGCGTCAGACTCAGCTTCCTGCTCCAGCCCATCCTGTGCTCAGCAGGAAGCAGGCAAGAGGCAGTGTGCACCGGAGGGCAGAGGGTCTGGGGGCCGCCACACTGGTGCCCTCCTCCCGACCCAGGTGGCAGAGAAGTGGCTCACGTCTCCGCAGAGCCAGGGAGTCCCAGGTCCCTCGCTTCCCTTGCTGCTCAGCCAGGCCCCAGTCTGATTCAAGGAGTACAACCTAGGAAACGACCACCAGACCATCGAGCAACCTCTGTGCTCGCTGCCTGGGAGACCGATCCAGGACCCTGCTCCCATCCAGCGTGTGATGAAGGAACATCGCTGTTAAAAAAGTGATTTTTTTTCATTTTTCTTCAACCTTCCACCCACTGGACTGATGTCCACTCTCATGCCCCAACCTGTCACGTGGCTGGACCACGGACAGACACATCCCTGCTTGCACAGGACGTCTCCACTGCCTGGGGCCCGGAGAATGTAAAGAGGACAGGCGCAAAAGCTTCCCCAGCTGGGGCCCTGTCCTGAGCGCCCCCCAACCGGCCGCACAGGCTGGGGTGCAGAGGGGTTGCTGATGAGCCCACAGGATTCCGACAGAGGAGACAGCTGGGGACAGCTAGGCGTCCACCACTCCGAACACCGCAGGAAGAAGTGCCGCAAACAACCCTCCCGGTGCAGGCGGGCAGCTCATGGCTCCCCGCACACAGCCCCACCTGCTGCTTCTCCCGCTCTGGAGATGTGTGGTTCACTATTTAGCAAACCCTTCCCACCATGGGTCATCCTGACTGAGCTCAAACTCCTCCCTAACCCCCGCCCTGTGCGCCCAGCCACGCGAGGAGTCGCTGTGCCGCAGGGCACTGGGATTTCTGGGGGAGCCGCTGTGTGAATGCCGTCGGAGGCCAGTGTCCAGCACGGACGGCGCTGCAGGAGTCTCAGCTTTCATAACGAAGGTGAGGGCAGTGCTCAGTGCATGAGGCTTCTTCCTAACCTCCAGCTCCCCGGATTTGCGAAGGGTTGGTGCACCTTGTGCTTCCTGTAAAAACGCTCTCTAGTTACTGCGGTAGACACGTGGACAGAAGGCACTCAGGAAAGAATGAACTGCAAGTTTCACCGTTTCAGTTTTCCCGGTATAGCTCAGTTGCAAAGAAGATCTTTTTGTTCTCATACGTTCGAAGTCGTCTCTCTCACCAGCTCGTTTCTCAGATTTCTTTGGTCATTAGCCCAACATTCACTTTCAACAAGGCCCTGTTCCTTGAACATAGACTCAACAAACAGGCTTTCTTCAGGACTCCTTTCTGCGCTGCAGCAGGGTAGGGTGGGGTCACAGTCCCCTCCAAAGGTCCCACCTCCCACCCCACTGTGGGAGATCGTTTATTTAGTCAGCTTATGAGTAAGCCAGCCAGCTGCCGGAAGGTGCACTAACCAGCCTCACAGATAAGAGCTAAGAAAGAACTAGGAATAGACAGTGAACAAGAAGACTGGATGGAGAATGAATGTCCTGCGGCAGCGCAGTGTATCGCACTCCCTGCTGAGATCCTAAAGGGACGTGCAGCCACTTCCCACCAAGATCCCGAATTTCAAATTATAGTGCAAACTCATCAGTTCCTTCTGAGATCCCAGTTTACCATAAACACTGCGAGAGCTGGGCTGGACAGCCTGAGTCCCAGTTGCTCATTTAAACCCACAGAGCCACCTGTGGTGGGCAACCACTAAACCATCACATTCCTATGCCCCACTTGCCTCAAGAAATTCTAAATGGAGAGGCTGGGCAGCAGCCCACCCAGGACCCTTCCCGCTCTCCGGAGCTGTTCCCGTTCCCCAGTAAACCTTTTAACCCGCTTTGTCCTCTGGAATTCGTCCTTTGATCTCAGGGGACACAAAGTCGGCACATCTGACATCCAGCCAGCTGGGAGTTATACATTTCCTGTGTCATCATGAGGCTTAAGGGGGGTGTCTAGGCATAAACCATAATATCAGGGTACAGGAGAGCCAGTGGGTTTTGTATCCTGCTACTCTAATGAATTTAACAGTTCCAGTAGTCTTCAGGTGAATTTTCGCATTTTTCTATGTATATAACATTTTCTGCAAACAAATAGTTTGACCTCCTCTTTTCTTACTGCATGCCTTTATGTCTTCGTTTTGCCTAACTGAAGAAGAAATAAATATCTACGATGTAGATATAAAGAGTTTTAACAAAATACTGGCAAAGCGAATTTAACAGCACATAGAAAAGCTCCTACACCACAATGAAGCTGGCTCCATTCCAGAGAGCCAGGATGGTTCAGCATGTGCGGATCAATAAACAATAAATCACAGCAACAGAACCGAAAAGATGCAGGAAGACATTTGCTACAGTTCAATATTCATTCATGATAAATTCCTCTATGAATCGGGGACAGAGGATCATATCTCTACACAATAAAGACTGTGTACGCGAGACCCACAGCCAATGTCACATTGAATGAAGAAAAACTGAAAGCACTTCCTTTAAGATCAGGAGCATGGTGAGGGATTCATTCTCACTGTTTTTAGCCTTCCAGAACTAGAAGGTTTAGCCAGAGCAATTAGGCAAGACAATGAAATAAAATGCAACAGGAAAGGAGGAAGTCAGACTATGGCTCTGTGCAAATAATGTGACGTGGAAATACCAAAAAGACCCCTCAAAAGATTATAAGAAATGATAAATTCAGCCAGGCATGGTGGCGCACGCCTTTAATCCCAGCACTCGGGAGGCTGAGGTAGGAGAAACATTGTGAGTTCGAGGCCCGCTTGGGCTATGACGCGAGCACAAGGCCGGCCTGAGCTACATAGTGCGACCCTGCCTCAAAAAAACTAGGGCTGGGAGTTTGGCTCAGTGGCTTAAGTGCCTGTCTGGCAGGTGTGAGGCTGTGAGTTCGATCCCCAGTGCCACAAAAAAAAAAAAAAAAAAGATAAATTCGTTAAAATAGCAACATACAGAATCAATATACAAGAACCAATAGCTTTTCCATATGCCAATAATAAATTTACTGAGGAACAAATCATTAAAGCATTCTCATTCACAACAGACACAAAAATAGTAAAATACTGAGGAATAACTAAGAAATTAAAAGGCCTCTACAATGAAAATTACAAAGTAGTGATAAAAGAAATTGAAAATCCTCAAAAATGAAAAGATACTCGCTTTCATGGATTGAAAGAATATTGTTAAAAAATCCATACTACTCAATCTGCTCTACAGATGTAGTGAAATCCCTAAACCAAGGACATTTTTTATAGCACTAGTAAAAACAATCCTCAAATTCATCAGGAAGCACAAAAGACCCCAAAAAGTGAAATCAATTTTGAGCAAAAAGAGCAAAACC
>RJWM01036680.1:0-18009 GCA_004363535.1 Dasyprocta punctata
GACGAACTTGGAAATCAATCAATATAAATTCACAATCTGATAAACAGAGAGAAAAAGGATTTTAAAAAAAGAAAAACAGCGAAAGGGACCTGTGGGAAATTTTCAATGTTAAAATTGCTGAATAAAAGAAGGACACTAGGACAGATAAGATATTTGAAGAAATAATAACTAAAATCTTCTCAAAGATGTCAATTCACAGACTCAAGAAGTTCAGCAAGCCCCAGACAAAGTGAACCCAAAGAAAACTATGTTTGCAGATAGCAAAACCAACCTGCTAAAAAGCAAAGATAAAAAATCTTGAAAGAGGCCACAAGGAAATGACACTTTTTTTTTGTTTTTGTGTGGGATCAGGGATCAAACTCACAACCTGTGCCTACTAGACAGGTGCTTAAGCCGCTGAGTCAAACTCCCAGCCCTAGTTTTTTTAGACAGGGTCTCACTATGTAGCTCACGCTGGCCCTGTACGCATGTTGTAGCCCAAGCCGGTCTGGAACTCACAACGCTCCTCCTACCTCAGCCTCCTGAGTGCTGGGATTAAAGGTGTGCGCCACCATGCCAGGCTGAAATGACACGTTTTTATAGGGTAAATAACTGTAAAACCACAGGTACTGGAGTACACTAAAGATTCCTCATGAGAAACCATAAAGACAGTGGAGCAAAATCTTTAAAACACTGAAGAAAAAGAAATGTCAACTCCGAATTCTATGCCCCAGGAGAAAATCCTTCAAGAATAAAGGTACGAAAAGCATATTCTCAGGTAAAGGGAAAAAAAAGAATTCACTGCTTATTTACCCACTTTAAGAGAAATTTCTAAAGAAATGCACACCCCTCCCATCTTAGGAAGGGCATCTGGGAGCACTCGGGCCGCCCAGCAGGATTGCGCTCCAGTAGTTCACAGTGGAAACTCACTTAATAATTCACTCTGTCGCCTACCTCTCTTTCCCTCTCATATTTCCTGGGATCACTTCCCAAATAAACGTCTGTCTCAGGGCCTGCTTCTGGGGAGCCCATGCTAACACAGCTACACATGCAACTAATTTACATTATTCATGGTTATTAGATTTTCTCAAATCACAGGAACTGTTTAAGTCAACACAGCCTTTCATACCCATGGATCACCCGTGCACCAACAGAACCAGTGTGGGTCAAAATAGTCTATAATAAATAAATAATCACACAATAAAAACTAATGCAAATAAAATGATATGACATAAAACTACATAGCGTTGTCATATTGTTAGGTATTATATCTTAAATTTTCTATTAGTATCTGTTCGCAGTACAAGTGATTACATTCATGGTGGGGAGTTGTCGATACACGGGCACAACATGATTTAATTCTTTCTATATCCCCCTTTCTGCTCCTCCCTCCCTCCATTTCTTGGTCTCCTTTCCCTTTTGCAAATGATCATTCTCCCTGTTTCCTACTATCTACCTTTTATTTTGCTCTTTAATTTATTTATATGTTGGGCTTCTCATATAAGAGAAATCAGGTGATATTTAAACTTGTGCATTTGATTTATTTCACTTAGCATTATGGTATTGTAAGTAATCTAGAGATGACTTGAAGTATATGACCGTGTACCTTGGTTACATGCAAAGCCACACCATTTTATATAAGGGATTTGAGCATCCTCGGATTTTGGAATTTGCAAGGGGTCCTCATTCAGAAAAGGACCCACTCTGAGTCTTTCAGCCGTAGGAAAAGATCAAGGAAAAATTACAAGTGCTGTCAAATTCTGAACTCACCAGCGGCATCGTGACTCATGCCTGAACAAACTTTACCTAACAAACACATTAGCTCTGAGAGGCACATTGCTGTCCTCTTATGCTTAGGAACGCAAGACGGCACTCAGCCTTATGCTTGGGGTATTTTTTAAACAGAAAAATCACCAACAAAAGACACAAGAAATATGAAAAGCACAGCACTAATTAAACCACCAGGACACTTGTTTACAGCACAGCCATGGAAGCAAGAAGACAGAACATCCCCTCGCTGGACCTCAGCTGTGACTGCGGCTTCCGGTGAGTCTAATCTCCCCACCCTGGGTCTGTCTGTGAATGGTTGTCAAGGCCCCGTGAGAACTGATTTTGGGATCACAAATGGATTTAAAGAGCATGAAAACTCATGAATATAGAATTCACAAGTGAGAAGTTATCGTATCTTTGCAATAATTTTCAAGATCTTGAGATGGTGATTTGTGTGTGGAATTTTTAACTTTCTTCTTTTCACGAGGGTCAAGGCTAGGTTACCTTTGCTTATCAGCAAGGATGTTGCCTGCTCCCATCCACCATGGACGCCATTCTCCAGCATCTCAGCCCTTGAATGAATGAAAAGTATATAATACTGTGTTCCATACGTATTTCATGATCTTTCTGTGCTCTCCTTGGCTCCGCCGTAGCCATCGTCCTTGTTCTATGCTATGCCTTTGGACAGTTTGTAAGTTAGTCATTGGTGTAAACAAGAAAAACTGGAGTGACTGGAAAAAAAATCAACTTTTTCTTATACAGTTATATCAGTTCCAATCTTTCCCAGAAGGGGACAGCTGAGGGAGATTCCTTTACTGCAGAAAAGTAGTTGAAAATAATCAAGTGTAAGTTCGGTGGAATGCTCATGCAACCTACAAAAAGAGTATATAAGAGAAAAAAAAAAAAGAGTATATAAGAGAGGCTTCACTGAAGGAACAAATCATGCAGGGATTAGGGATTTAGGCAGAATTGATAAAATGGGTCAAATATTCACTTCTGAAATGTCTTTCTACTCTAAATTATAACTGGAATAAGAACACTCAAACAGATAATGTGCCAGCAATATCATTTTTAATATCTGATATCAACCTATGTGATTGTATAGAAAGCCTAGCTAGAAAGATAAAGGGGAATTTTGTAAAGTGTAGAAATAATACAGATTTAATCTTTCTTAAGTAATGCCATCAAACTAAAGCAGGAAAAATTATGATGCAGAACTTATATTATGTACTAATAATCTTTAATGACTAGTAGAAGGCTATGTAATTAATTCCACTTCCTCTGAAATTTGTGGAGTTGAATAGTATCGGTTCTCTTGGTACCACTTTTCTTAGTTCATCTGAATACAAGAAACTGGTCCAATCCTATTGCCCGTAGTTACTTACCACCCACTGAAACAGAAATCTTTCAAGGCACTAAAACACACCCATTAACACCTTCCGACAATTTAATAAGAGGACACATGGAACCACTCAGGCTAGACCAAAACTTTCAACAGTTCTTCTCAACAGTCACCCAAGGGGTGTTTCGCATCGAACAATCTGCCAGAAGATGGGAAGTGGCATTTCCTATATAGTGAATGTCCTCCGTGGCTGTGCCCTGAGGTGAGTGATGAGAGAAATCAGTAATCATAAATGAGCTCTGGGACAGAAGTTTGAGCAGAAAGACGGCCTGAGAGAGCATAGGCTCTCGGGAGGAGAGAAGGTGCCCACTGCGGGGTCAGACTTCCGGGTCCACATGGAACACAGAGATTCTGAGAAGCAGAGCATCCCAAATGCCTCTGAAATGGAAAGTGCTAGCAGCATGGGGTTAGAGAGAGGGCTGGGCTGGAGGGCGGAGGCCAAATCCTCCAGGCCTTATGTGCCAGGATAAGAGGCTTAGATTTGTTCAGAAGCCAAAGGGAAACTCACCGTGAGATTTTTAGCCATGGGGAAAGATCCAGGAAGAATCATGATGAGTGTCTGGGTCTCGGTTCATTTTATGTTGCCCTAACAGAATACCACAGACCAAGTCACAGCGAGAGAAGTCAGCTCAGGGTTCTGGAAGCTCCGAGACCCAAAAAACAAAGTGCCTGCATCCAGTTAGGCCTTCCTGGTGCAGCCTAACACGGAAGAGGGCATCACAAGGCAGGACAAGTGGGCAAGCTAGCTCAGGTCTCCCTTCTGCTGCTTACAAACCCACTGCCCCGTTGTGAGGGCTTCTAATCCTATTCCTCCCCCAAAGACCTTACATTCAATGCCATCAACCAATAAACTTGTAAATTAAGTTTCACAGACATAGACCTTGGGGGCACAAGCATAGCTGTCAACTTTCTACTTTCCAGAGATTGGCCAGGAAGCAGGGAGAGAAAGGATTGCAGAGGTGGAACCAAGTCAACAAAACTGCTAAGTGCTGCAGGAATCTGAGCAACAAAACTCAGCAAGGGCCTGGAGGAAGAATGCGTAGAGGGAGACGAGAAGGGAAAAAGAAAATAAAAAAGAAAAATTTAGGAGTCAGAATCACAGATCATAGATGTGAGGTGTCCAGGTGATGGGGAAGTCAAGATTCTTCTGGATTTCAGGATTGCACTGTTAACTGGACCACTGTCCAGAATAATTCCTCATGACTGCATGTGACATTTTCATATGGTAAAATAATTTACTTGGTGATTTAAAATCAGAACTAAAAATAATCACCATGGCTGACTGATTGTAGATGCTACCCTGGAATCTGAAAAACAGAAACATAAACACCCCTGAACTTGACGCTGTGGAGTGGTCACCACGACTGTAAGATTCATTATATCTGGGGACAACAACTCTTGCACACCTAGAACCAAAAGAGTACCCAGGATTCTCTGTACCAGCTCCCTTCCTGGACAGCTCAGGTCAACTACAGAGAATCAGTACTCTAAGGTAGGATCTAATTAAACTGGACAGCCCTCTCCCCAAAGGCTCCAAAGGCACCTGGAGAACCTGGTCATGTGACCAAGTGGGGCTTGGAGCTTTGGGTGAATCTGTGATCGTGTTCCTATGAGTCTTACCCCTATCCCAAAGCACCTTGCTTGGAGAATGTACTGGAAGCCTGGGACGGCACCGGGAACTGGAGAAGCAGGACCCAAGCGATATCTTCAGTGGCTTTCACTTCTCTTGAGTGCAAAACCCAACCTCCTCTACACAGACGCAGTGATCTTCATGCTCAGGTGAGCAGTGCTCTACTCAAGAAGGCTTCCCTTCCCTGAAAACTTTGTCTCCCCCCCCCCCCCCCGCGCCCACTGCAGCCTCGGTGGCTATATAAGCACAGCCTGGGCTCAGGAATAATTCAGTGAACCAAAGGTGGACCCAACATGACCCTCTCCCAGAAATACCACCTCCCCTTCCTCGAAGCTTTAGTAAATGACAGTGGGTAGAGAGAAAAAGGGTTTGTGTAAGAAACAAAATGCTCCAGAGGTTATGGTTTCGTTAAGACATAGGATATTAATCAGTTTTGTATCTATCTTTGTAATCTATTTCAGCATTTTTTACATTCACTGTATCAACAGATCCTTTGAATTGATTCTTTTTTTTATCATCCTGCTGGTTCCTGAGTTAATGAGTTAAGTCTTTGTCACATGCTCCTTTTACTTTTTTTTTTTTTTTGCTGCACCGGGGATTGAACTCACAACCTCACGCCTGCCAGGGCAGGTGCTTAAGCCACCGAGCCAAACTCCTGGCCCTGGTTTTTTGAGGCAGGGTCGCACTATGTAGCTCAGGCCATCCTTGCACTTGCGTTGTAGCCCAAGCCGGCCTTGAACTCACAACGCTCCTCCTACCTCAGCCTCCCGAGTCCTGGGATTAAAGGCGTGTGCCACCATGCCCGGCTCCTTCTACATTTTGTTAAGTTAAATTTTGAGTTAATTTCCCACATTCCAGGTATCTGTGTGAAGCACGGTAGCTATGCGAATTTACTTGCCTTGTAGAGAGTTTTACTAACTAAACATGCTTACTGAGAAGGGATTTTTAAAGTATTTCTATGAGACATGATTGTCTGGAGAACAACTGTGGTGGATTAACTAATGGGCCACTTGGAACACCCAGCTGAACTGAATCAGAGTGGTGCTGGGTGTGGAAGGCCCACCTGAGGACTGGTGCCAACAGGAGGGGAAGGTGGTACACTGTTGCTTCTCCTGGAGAAGCTTGTCGCACTGGTTTACCTGACATGAACTCAGCTGAGGAGCTACGGACTTCAATGTTGCTGAGGATGACTGTGGTTCTCTTTGGGGAGAGCTCTGGTTCTTACCTTGAGCGTCACTTCCTGGCTCCAGTGCAGATCCTCAGCCTGCTGGCACAGATCCTTCGTCCAGCTGGTGCAGACTTTCTTGCTTCCACCACTGACCTTCGGGCCTTCCCAGCACAGGTCCTTGATACTGACTTGCATGAGTCATTGTCCTGGGCTCTAGGCCTCCAGTTAGACTCGTGGAGGACATTGCCATGGGTTCTAGGTCTGCAGCTGGACTTGTGCAGGACATTGCTGTGGGATCCAAGCCCTCAGCTGGATTCTTTGAGTGTCTTTGGGTATGGACAGATCTCTTGTGCTCTTCTGCATTTGACTTATGGATGAATATTATACAATAATCCTATAAATTATGTGTCCTGTATTAAATCTATTCCCTTGCAAACCCGGCTACAACGATGAGTTTTTCAGCACGTCCAACTTCGGATTACAGCACTTGCATTACCTCCTTGGGTTACCAAACTCTATTTTGTAGACCCTAACTCAGTTTGGTCGAGTGGTGAGGAGCTTTGAGAGGCTGTGCTCAGCTAACCACCAGACTGTAGATGCTGGAGGAGAGGCGAAGAATAAGACCAAGTTGTTCTCCTGAGTTTTCAACATCACTTCTTCTTCTCACACTATTACCTAGATCTACTTGGTGAAACAGCAAGGTTGAGGGCATGGGGCAACAAAGTTATGTAAGATTTGCACTCTGCCCACTTGAAGATGGGCAATCATCAAATTAATCTATCTAGGTTTCAATGTCCACATCATCACAAGAGAACAGCAAAACCTTTGACTACCTTGTTCTGTGAGTGTTTTTGCAGGATGAGCAAACATTTCTAATTTTTTTTTTCTTTTCTTTTTTGAGACAGGGTTTCACTAAGAAGTTCAGGCTGGACTTCACGCTCTAGCCCAGGCTGGCCTCAAACTTGCAGTGATCCTTCTGCCTTGGCCTTCCAAGTGCTGGGGTTAAAGGTGTGCGCTGCCACTCCTGGTCTCATTTCTAATAAATTTTAACTTGATAAAGGAGCAATGTCTTGCAGTAGGAATGGTATGTGATACTAACATCACATGATCACAACTCAGCCAATAATTTCTCTCTCTTTCTCACTCTCTCTGCAGTTGTATCCCAATGCAAGAGGTTATGGAGATCTCATCTGCAGAGAAAGAAGAAAAAAAAGGCAGAGGAATCCTTACGTCAAATGATTTTAGGGGAATGGGTAAAATGTGAAAATCTGTGCGAATTTTATAGAAAAGGACCACCCGAATAAGGCTGTAGCAGTGAGAGCAATGAATCTGTTTACAAGAAATCCTCAAATGGTGGCAAAGGCAACTGTCATTGGATAAGCTTCTTCTTAAAGCTGCACAAAAAGGAAAAGATTGCACTGAACCAACAGACAGCAGTGATGCTGTTAGCGAGTTAGTGACTGTCAAAGTCACCTGCACAATAACCCTCCGATAACCTTCCTTACACCAGCCAGGAAGGTTTTCAAAGGTACGTGCAGGTTAATGTGTTTATTTTTCTTTATTTTCCTTATTATGTTGCATTCTATGACAGTATTGTAATTATTTTTATATGAATACTTTGGGGTTGTGGAACAAATCGTCTGAGTTCCCATTATTTCTTACGGGGAAATTCGCTTTGATCTACAAGTGCTTCGGGTGACAAGCATTTTCCGGAAGGAACTACGCTGGCAAGGCAGGGGTTTGCTGTCCTTGTCCCTACAGGGTTGAAAGTGTTAAGATTAGCCTGATAGACCACGAGAGTCACCTCAGGAAGTCTCAAATCCACGTATCCCGGGACGCCGGACGCTGAGCATGCGTTCCAAGCCGCAGGAGTGACAGCTTTCTTTTTAAGAACCCTTCGTGGAGAAAATACTTTGTAAATTCTTCAGCAGAACTAAAAACACTCGCAGATGGTTACCGACATAAAGAAGGATTAAAATATTCCAGAGACGACGCCCGATCCCCAGGGGTCCTTCCTGCAGGCCGGGAAACCTCTCCTGCTTTGGGTTGAATAACGCAGTTTTGGGTTGACTAACTTAGTTCTATTCAACCACACATCCTCCACCGTGATCGCACCTCCCGTCTTGCAGATCTCAGCGCTGCTGGGTCACTCCGCCCTCTCCCCAGGAAGCACCATCGGGGTCTGGAGTGGGGGTCCCGGGGCCTCGCTCTAGGTCTGCCTGCTCCGCCCCTCTCAGCTGGGTTCCGCGCCACTCCACCGCCGGGTCTCCTACCTCCCGAGCCCAGGCCACGCCTCCAGCCCCGACCACTCCCCGTCCTGCCCCAGCCACGCCCCCTGCCCCAGCCTCGCTCTGCGGCCCTGCCAGGCCACGCCCCCACCTGACCACGCCCCCTGCAGCAGCCTGGGCCAGCCCCCGGCCGCGTCCTTTTCTGCTGGCGCCCGGTTGGCTGTGCCTTCTGTCGCGCGTCGTTGGTGCCCGAGGTAAACCGCAAGCCGCGGGCTCCGGGTGCAGAGGTCGCCGGCCACTCGCCGCTGCCTTGGAGGCCTGCGTTGGTCTTGGAGCTGCCGGACATGGCGCCCCTGGATTTGCGGAGAGCGCGCTCCCGAGGGCCGGGGGGGGGAGGTGCTCTCCCGGGTCCGGGCCGGCTGCGCGGGGATCGCGCGGCCCCGCTTTCTGCGCGTTCAAAACCCGGCTCTGGCCGTTGCGGGCTGCGTGCTCGGCGGCGGGGCCCTGGGGGGCCGCACGGTCACAGCTGCGGAGCCTTCCCGCCCCCGCCTGCACCGCCCGCGAGGCCTGGGCGGCGGAGTCCTGAGCGGTTGCATGTCCTTAAGTCGTCGCTTGTTTTGCCACTTGCTGTTAGAAGCCTGGTTTCATTTTAAATTAAGTTTGCTCTGCGTTTTATGGGAAGTGGAAAATTAAGGCCTTGAGTGGATGGATGTTTTAAACTTTCTTTTGTACGTGGAATTTTCTCCATACCAAATTCAGATAAAAATGCAGTTTTCCTTTTTTTTGAAAAAAATATGTGAAAGATGCTATGAACGGATTTTACTGAGTTGCATTCTAGTAATAACCCAGGGTTTGAACGTTAAGAGTCTGGTCTTCCTTTTGCAAGTTAGGTAACCACAGGAAAGGAGATGTATTTGTTATGTTTGGGCTTTGTGTTATTCTAATAATTATTAATGTCCTTTAGTATTCAGGGCCCTCGGTTGGTTGGATGCTTGGTTGTTTTTTGAGACAGGGTCTCATGTAGCCCAGGCTGGCCTGGAACTCACAGCAGCCGTCCTGCCTCAGCTTCCCAAGTGCTAGGATCACGGACGTGGCGAGGGTTGTCCTTAGGAACATGCAGTTGTCACTGCGGTTTTGTTTTGCTTAGTGCCTCAATACTGTGCTTTGAGGTTCACCGTCCCACCCCAGCTTCCTGCGTGTTCAGAAACCTGGTGATCCCTGGTGTGGCCTGCTGGTTCTGCCCGGCTCTCTGGCTGGTGGGACGCCCCGGGTGACGTGACAGGCGCGCGTCTGCCGAGTGCGCTCCACCCTTCAGTGAGATCTGTTGACCCACCTCTTGGAAGAGTGTGAGCAAGGCCAGGACGGCTCACCCGTCCCTGTGCGCGTTTCTCTTGTCTTCACCCCGCCCACTCTTTCCTCCTGTGTGTGACGGGACCAGTGTTTTGCCAGCAGAGACAAGAATCCACCTGACGGTAGTTACACCATGTAAATCTGAATGCCTGGCCGTTTCAGGGCACTGGAACTCGTGAGGAGATTCGGTGCACCTTAATCCTTTGTTCTCCTGCCCTGTTCTATTGAGCGTGCCCCTTATTTGCTTCCTGCCTATGACAAAATTTACATAGCAAAAATGTCCATTCAGCTGTAATCCCAGTGCTTGGGAGGCTGAGGCAGGAGGATCAGTTTACATTTGAGGCCAGCCTGGGCTCCAAAGTGAGTTCAAGTCCAGTATGAACTGTGTAGTGAAGCTGTCTCAAAAAGAAAGAAAGAATAAATGTCTGTTCTGGGTGTTTTTGTTCGTTTGAATTGCTTACAAATGCCTCCTTCAATTATAACTTTTCCATTATTTTAAAATTACTGTAGTTAGCTACGATATTGATTTATCTAGAACTCTGCACTGCTGTTTGTGGATGGCTTGCTGGGATGAGTCTGGAGATAATATTTACAGATGAGTGTGATGATTTGGTAAGGGTAGAGAAAAGTTAAAATTCAGGGTACAAGGCAGGTGCAGTAGCACACACCTGTAATCCCAGCACTCCACTCTGGGAGGCTGAGGCAGGAAGATCACAAATGCAAACCTCGCCTGGGCAACTTCAGTAACTGGGGAAGACTCTGTCTCAAAATAAAAAAATGAGTCTGGGAAGGTAGCTCAGTGCCAAAGCCCTTGTTTCAATCCCCATACTGAAAAAAAAAAAAAATCAAGCTGCAGAAATAGAAGTGCCTGTGCAAATAGAAGTCTGCCTGTTTGTGTTCTTTTTCAGGTCATTCGTTTCCGAGTGGTTCAGCTGCACACGCACAGAGCAGCCATGGGAGCCCATCAGAAGGATTTTGAAAATGCGGTGAATCAGCTGAAACTCTTGGAGGAGGATCCAGGAAGTGACGCAAAGATAAAACTCTATGCACTGTATAAGCAGGTCAGACTCCAAGGTCATCACGGCCAGGGTGGGTGATAATAGAAACTAAAGTGACAGTGTGACTTTGCAGACAGATGCTTTCCGTGAAAGGTGAGACGTGGGGAGGAAGGGACTCCAGCTCCAGTAGCAGCTGTAAAAGGCTCTGTCTTAGTTACTTTTCGCTCATTGCTGAGACAAAATACCTGACGCCCAAAATTAGGGAAGGAAAGGTTTATTCTTACAGTTTCTCGGGAGTTTCAGTTCATTAGTTGGCTCCGCTGCAAGGCACCCTGGCGAGAGAGCGAGAGAGCGAGAGAGGGAGAGAGCGAGAGAGCGAGAGAGCGAGAGAGCGAGAGAGCGAGAGAGCGAGAGAGCGAGAGAGCGAGAGAGCGAGAGAGCGAGAGAGCGAGAGAGCGAGAGAGCGAGAGAGCGAGAGAGCGAGGCAGAAGCGGAAGTGAACAAGAGGAAGACCCGCCTTCCCTTACAGTGTATGTCGGCTCCACCCCTGGGCGGGCACAGCACTCACATTGCCAGACAACAAACCAATAACTCAGCCCCATCAAAAGTATATGAGGACTTGGGGGTACATAGCATATTACCTGATACAGGCCCTGATGAGGAGGTTCAGACCCATCCCCAAGAGCCAGGGCCGCCAGGCATTAGCCGAGGTGGGCCTGGGCCCGATCCGTCTTTCTCCTAGCCCTCATTGGGTGGTTACAGAGGAGTTCTCACGACTTGAGGGGTAGGTCTGCCCCCGGGAAGTGATCGCCTGTTGGCTGTGGCCTCGGGCCCATGAGGCTCTGTGCGTTTCTGGGACTCAGGAGACTGGGTTCGGGATGGTGGCTGGAGACTTCGAGGTGTCCTGCAGGGCAGAGGGGTCCAGAACTGCATGTTGTAAAGGCTAGTGATCGGATGTCCCCTGGAGTTTCCTTTAGCTGTGCTTACCCTGGTGTCCTCCATCTTGAAGGGAGTTGAGCTAGGCTGGTAGACGTAGAGCTGATCAATTCTTTTCCGCCGGCTTTTATCGGCTGCTCCCCAAGTGAGCGTCAGGGCAGAAGCTGAGACGGAGTTGATCAGTTTTAGGAAACGAAGCTCAAGCTACGTTGTTTAGTTGCCTACTGGGCATTTGTGGTCCCAAGTGAAGAGTCATGGGGTTTAGTGAACACTGATTTGGAGTCCCTGATGGTGTCAGAAGAAAACACAGACTGTGCTTTCAGTGAGTCACGGGCTGATTTAGCCACTTTCTCACCATTGAGACCGAATCCCCAGCACCGCAATGCAGGGGAGAGGTTGGTGGTGGCTCACAGTTTCAGCCCGTGTTTAGCAGGTGCCGCCCCCCGAGCCATGCCGGATGTAGCACCCCCGTGATCCAGTCCTCCACCCCTTCAGTGGTCTCTGTCATGACTGTGTCAGTGTCTGATATTATTTTGAGACATTTTGAGCAAATGACTCTTTAGAAATACTATCTGTCTTGGAAAGTGCACCTTTAATAGTTTGTATATATTTGCGTATATTTCTATATGTGCACATTTTGTTTTTGCTTTACATGAGGCCTTGAAATACTGTTAGGGCACAGAGTAACCCCTTAGGATCACTCAAATAAGAGACTTAAAAGATATAACGTTCAAATGTTTAGACACTACTGAACTCCTGATTAGAATAAATCAGTTAAAGAGGTATTCTGAGGCCTCTGGGGATATTTGAATAGAGGCTGAGTATTAGAAACTACCTAGGAAGCTGGGTGTGGTGTTGCATGCCTGTAATCCCAATACTTAAGAGGCTGAGACAGGAGAATCCTTACAAGTTCAAGACCTGCCTGAACTACAAAGAGCTCAAGGCCAACCTGAACAGCATAGCGAGACCCTGTCTCAAAAAGCCAAAAAAAAAAAAAAAGAAAGAAAGAAACTACCTAGGAATTATTGTTCGTGGTGCCATGGTTATATAAGATGAAATTTAAGAAATTCCTACCAAGAACGTTTAAGAAACGCATAGGAAGTGCGGAGGAGAGAAGTAGGGTGACGTGGGATTCATGAGAGGGGGTGAAGAAAAGCAAGTTAGGCAGAATTTGATAATTGCTCGGTGTGAGCGCCTGGATATTGGGAACTCATTATAATGGGATACCTTGATGTAACTTGGAAAATGTTTATAACAAACTTGAGAACCAGAGCTTTTAGGTTGTGATGCCAAAGACTTCCCCGGCCTCTGCCTCGCCGGGTGCGCTTTATCTACTTTTCTGTTAGGTGGCGTGGCCGTCCCAAGCCGCTCAGCTCTCGTGGGGGTGGGGTGAAGCGTGTAACCTTTGCGCAGACAGGCCCGGCCGGCCTCAGGGTCTGGGAGGTCGCTCCTGATGGCAGCACCTGTCTGCCTGGACCGTGAGCAGTGGTTTGGGGGGCAGGGCCCAGGCTCCCGCCTGCTAACAGCGGGACTGTGTCGGTCGCTGGAGCCCGGCGGGAGCTCCCGGCGCTGCGGCGGGGTGGGCGTCCTGGTCGGAGACTCCACGCGTGGTGTCGGCCCTCACCCCGCCCCTGGGGGGTCACCCCGTCGCGGCTGCTCCCCGAGAAGAGGACGGCAGAAGCTTCACTGCCTTTGCTTCTCCCCGAGCCGCCCATGTGCTTTTCCTCGTGGCCAGCGTGAATCTGTGCTTCTCCTGTAAGAAGCCATGACCCTGAGTCACGGCGGGGGGCTCTTGTCGGCCCTAGTAGGTGCTGGGACCCAGGAGTGGTCTTGGAGCCCCAGCACCGCCTCGCAGTTGTCCTAGAAGTGAGAATAGCCTGTGTTCCCTCCAGCTGCTCAGGTGGTTAACTCTTGCGGGGTGAGTCTGTCTGTAGAAAATCACAGTCTCCTTTCCTGCCTTTAGTTTGTAGGGTTTTTTGTTTGTTTGTTTGTTTGTTTGTTTTGAGGCACTGGACATTGAACTCACAGCCTCACGCCCAGGCGCTTAAGCTGCTGAGCCAAACTCCCAGCCCTGTTTTTTTGAGGCAGGGTCACACTATGTAGCTCAGGCTGGTCTTGCACTCACGTTGTAGCCCAAGCCGGCCTCGAACTCACAACGCTCCTCCTACCTCAGCCTCCCGAGTGCTGGGATTAAAGGCGTGCGCCACCACGCCTGGCTCTGCCTTTAGTTTTCAAAGCCACCTTTTCTTTCTTCTCTTAGCTGTGTCATGCAAAATGTAGTTTTTGTCTTGTTTTGCTTTGTTTTGTTTTGTTTTTAGTATATGTGCTGCTGAAGCAAGCACGATATAGACATACATTTATTTATTTAGTTATTTATTTATTTTAGTCTTTTTGAGACAGGGTCTCACCATGCAGTTCAGGCTGGCCCTTGTCCTCACTCTGTAGCCCAGACTGGTCTCAAATTTGCAACAGTCCTCCTGCCTCAGCCTCCCGGAGGGCTGGGATTAAAGGCATGCACCACCACGCCTGGCTAGATAGAGACATTTTTAAATGGAGTTTTAAATTGTGTTTCCTGAAAAGTAGCTCAGTGGGATATTTTACTCAAGCCAATCATTCCATCTGCCCTCAAACAAACAAACAAACGTCATTTTTGCTTTTACCACCACGTCCTTCATGTTTCCTGTGGCCTGAGGTTCTAACAGCCCGCCTCCTGCCTCCACCAGCTAAGTTCTGTGACTGGGTTACCACCATCTGCCCCTGAAGAAGTGTCTTTTCTACCCTTTGATCAGCTTTTGGACTCTACTGTGGGATTCCACATGTTTGCTAACTAGTTCCTTTTGAAAACTGTTTGCTTGACTTTTTTTTTTTTTTGGTACTGAGGATCACACTCACAACCTCATGCCTGCCAGACAGGCGCTTAGGCCACTGAGCTAAATCCCCGGCCCTATTTTTTAAGACAGGGTCTCACTATGTAATTCAGGCTGGCCTTGAGCTCTGTTTGTAGCCCAGGCTGGTCGGGAGCTCACAACTATCTTCCTGCCTCAGCCTCCCAAGTGCTGGGATTTCTGTCACAAAATTTGAGGAAGGCCTTTGTGCTAGTTTTGGATTTTATGGTTCTTAAACACTTCAGGCTCTGGTTTGCTTGGACATTTGGCCATCAATCATCCCTCTGCTCTCCACAGGCCACACAAGGACCTTGCAACGTGCCCAGGCCAGGCGTGCTGGACTTTGTCAGTAAGGCCAAGTGGGATGCATGGAATGCCCTCGGCAGCCTGCCCAAGGTCAGTGGATTTGTTACTGTGCTTTTTAGTTACTTGTTTGCTAGAATTCTAGAGAGCTCGATGTTTCTCATCAAGGCCTTATTGGCGGAGCCTCTGAAACCCCAATGTGCCTGCTTCCACTGAATCAAACCCTGTTGTTTTTGCAAGGTGCCATTTATTCCCACAGTGTATTATTCCTCAGGATGCTTATTCAGTTGCGATGGGCTATTGCTCTCCCTTGGCCCCTCCTCAGGAAACGGCCCGGCAGAACTATGTGGATCTTGTGTCCAGCTTAAGTCCTTCACCTAAATCCTCTAACTCAGTGGGGTCCGGAGCCATCAGGAGCCTGCCCGAATCTGAAAGCATCGTGGTGACCTCCGAAGACAGCATCACCACCATCACGCTAAACCGGCCGACCAAAAGGAACGCCATCACCGTGCGGGTACCGTGACCTGGCCTGAGAGGCGCTCTGGATTTGCTTTTCTTTCTTTGCTTTTCTTTCTTTGCTTTTTCACTCCAAACACTGTAGAGTTTCAGCTTTCTTCCTACTTTTGTGACATCTCTTGTTCGGTTTGTGAAGATGAGCAATAATTGTGGCCGCTTCATTTAACAGTCAGGTGTGCTCTATTCACAATCCGTGAGTTTCAGGTGGGTCCTGTGTATCCAAAAGGTGCTGGGTCTTTCCTGGGAATAGAAACACAAGTCAGTTAATATGAATGAAGTGGGCCAGGGGTTTAGCTCAGCGGCACAAGCGCCCGCTTGGCAAGCACGAGGTCGCGAGTTTGGTCCCTGGTACCAAAAAAATAAAATAAAATAAATATATATATATACACACACACATATAAATGAAGTGTACATTGATAATAACCAAGCATGCAGAGAGGCCGCTAAGGTTGATAGAAGCTACCAGTTAGACTTGCAAGTTAAGTCTTCTCTGCTGTGGCCGACCTTTGTTTTGTACCTGAGGGAGGGAGGAGCAGCTGAGGAGTTCATCTTCAGCAGAGCATAGCCCAGCTCCGCACCTCCGTAACACGGAACCCACCCTTGAACTAGAAGGGTGACAAGGGGACCACTTCGGCCCCCTCCCTGGAAGGAAATTGCGGGCGAGTTAGTGGCCTGATGCCGGGCTGGACGTCGAGTCTGAGATGAACGTGACGGCTGGCTTTCCAGCAGCTGGTGTGGAGGAGAAAAGCATCGTGACTTGAATTATTCTTAAGTGAGAATTGCGTGAAGTTGGATGTGTGCCCTCCGGTTCATAAAGCATTTAATTCTCCAGATTCTGCTCACCCGGACCCACTTCTGTGTAACTGTAAATCATAGCTACTCCTCACAGGGCGCCTAAAAAGTGTCAGTGCTTTCTGCCCAGAGGCTTATTTAATTTTTACAAGAAGCCAGTCATATTGTTGTTTACAGTAAAATAGGTTAAGAAGTAACTTGCTCAAGTTCACATTGCAAATAAATTTGAAAACTCAGATCAAGACTTTGACATGTCCATTGCTAATCCTGGCTCTTGCCAGTCAGCTTGCCATGCTGTCTTTATTACTGTAGTAATGGAGTTACTTTCTCAATGGAAATGGTTACATCTTTTTTTTTCTTTTTTTTTTTTTTTGCGGCACCAGGGATTGAACTCACAACCTCGCGCCTGTCAGACAGGTGCTTAAGTCACTGAGTCAGACTCCTGGCCCTGGTTTTTTGAGGCAGGGTCGCACTGTGTAGCTCAGGCCGGCCTTGCGCTCACATTGTAGCCCAAGGCCTCGAATTTACAACGCTCCTCCTACCTCAGCCTCCCGACTACTGGGATTAAAGGCATGCGCCACCACACCCGGCAATGGTTACATCTTTGTTTATAGCTTACGTAAAGTCCATTCTTTTATTTCCTTGGTGTCTTTACATCCATCATTCTTTCCTACCTGGAGATCTCATCTTCAGGTCGGAACTGTGCCTATTTTAAATGCATTGAAAGCTATCGCAGTGTGTCCAAGAGTGTCAGAAGCTATTGCTCATTTAACATTTGGAAGCTATTACCCATGGATCCCATCACAGTACTTTGGAAATCCCAGCCTTTGGGCATTAATTAATCCTTTCCAGACCTCCTGGGACACTGGTTCTTTCTTGAGGTCATAACTGAGACAGATATTGCTTCATGGAAAGTCTTCCCTGCCCACCTCCTATCCTCCCAGCCTTAGAAATCCTCAGCTCCTCTGACGATTTTGTGCTGCTTCATACTTTTCACTCCTGGCCGCCTATTTGAGCACAATAATCTCTGTTGATTGCGAAAGTTCAAAGACGGTTTGTTTTCCATGCACTTGTGGAATAAAGCAGTTACTGCTCCTCTGCTGCTACCCAAGCACCTGGTACATAATATGCTGAATAATCTTAGAAGGAATTAAAGTGCTTTCAGATGGATTGCGCCACCATTTGGTTATTTAAGTACAAGTGACATAAGTGTTTGGTGGACTGAGAGAGTGAAATCGTTGGGTGATGGTTATTTTCCGTGTTTTTTTCCTCGTTTTCCTGTTTGCACAGATGTATGAAGATATTGTACTTGCTCTAAAAGCTGCAAGCCAGGATAGCTCAACCATAACTGTTTTTACAGGTAAGACATTTTTCTTGGATGTCTTCAATTCCTATATTGGGGATTCTCTTATTAAATAGGGAATCGAGTGAAAACTCTTAGAGATCTTTCCCAGTATGCCATGCTTTAAGTTATAAATGTACAACAATATAATAAACATAGAGTAGCCACTCTTTGATAATTATCCAAGGTAAAGCATAAATCCCCAAGGTTCAGCTTATACCAAACAGTCACGGTGACCAGAATCCTCAATAGCCAAAACAGAAAACAAGTCAAATGGGCGAATAAAGAAATCGTTGGCTGTTGGTGCCATAGAATACTGCTGGGCAATAAAAAGGAACAGGTGACTGAGACGCAGAGAACGTGGATAAATCTTTAAACCAGTTCAGCTGAGTAAGTCAAACACAAGAGGCTCCATGTTGTAGAGTTGATTCGTGTAACGTTCTGTAATGGGCAGAAGTTCTACTCGACCGCGATGGAAATCCGAAAGTGACTGTCTTGATGGCTAGAAGTGAGCTTCGGATTGTGCTGGGTGGTAGAGGTGCTGTGTCCAGTAGACTCCCGGCCCCCTTATCAGGGGTTTGGTTTCAGTTAAATGTGGGCATTGTTGGTCTGAAAATGTTAAGTGAAAAATTCCAGAAAATAATCCGTAAGTTCTAAATAACTTTTGTTATTGAGTATTGTTACTTTTACATTTTATGGTTATCATTACC
>RJWM01036681.1:0-17990 GCA_004363535.1 Dasyprocta punctata
GACCCCTGCCTCAAAAAACCAGGGCCGGGAGTTTGGCTCAGTGACTTCAGTGTCTGTCTGCCAGGCGCGAGGTTGTGAGTTCAATCCCTGTTGCCGCAAAAAAAAAAAAAAAAAAAAGAATATAATGTCTTTTTATGTTTATTGTTTTTTTACTTTTTTTACATGCCTGCCTGGGATTGGCACATGCGCATGACACACCCAGTTCGTGGTTTCCATTCCCTTCCCCCCCTCCCGCCCCACTCCCTGCGTCTCTGGATCCCATTCCCATCTGAGAAAGATCCATCGCCCTACTGCCAGTTATCTTTTATTGTACTATTTATTTATAACTTGGTTTTCTCATATAAGAAAAACCACATGATATTTTAAGTTTCTGCATCTGATTTGTTTCACTTAATTTTATGGTCTGCAGGTGAATCCATTTTTTAACAAATGACTTAAGTTTCTGTTTCTTTGTAACAATAGTGCTCCATTATAAATGTATAAATACATGCATAAATACCATATTTTCTTTGTCTGTTCTTCTGTTGATGGACATACAGGCTACTTCCAAGATGTAGCTATTATGTGGGTATACGTGGATTACTGTAATATGATGTCATTAACTCTGAAATGGGAATAGCTGGGTCACTGGAATTTCTAGTTTTTTGAGGCATCTCCATACTGATTTTCATAGTGGTTGTACTACTTTACATTCCCTCTAACAAAGTACAAGGGTTCCTTTTTTTCCCACAGCCTTGCCAGCGTTTGTTCCTACTTGATTTCTTGATGATGGCTAATCTTTCTGGAGTAAATGGTATCTCAGTGCTGTTTTAATCTGTTTCTCTAATGGCCAGAGATGATGAATATTTTTTCATGAATTGTTTAGCCATTTGTACTTCTTATTCTGAGAAGTGTCTATTCATTTCACTTGCCCATTTTTAACTGGGTCTTTTATTTGGAGGGATCTCATTTTCTTGAGTTATTCGTATATTCTAGATATTAGTCCTCCAGGGAACAGCTGACAGTTTTTTCTTGTCCTATCGGCTGTCTCTTCAATGTGTTGGTGGTTTCTTTTGCTGGGCAGAAGCCTTTTCCTTTGATGGGGTCCCATTTGTTGAGGCTCCGCACTGCTTCCTGTGCAGCTGGGGTTCTGTTCAGAAAGCCTGGACTTGGGTTCTCAGTGTCTAAGGTTTTTTTTTTTAAACAAAGCTGTTGCCGTGACTTTAAGCTGACACATAATTTATTTCTGCAGGCCAACTCTGAAAGAAGAAAGGAAAATCGTGATAAAAAACGGAAGGCACCCCGTGATTGACGTGCTGCTGGGAGAACACGATCAGTATGTCCCCAACAGCACCTCTCTGTCAGTAAGTACCGCGCTCTACCACTGAGTCAGTGAAAGATGGTGGCGTCCACCCCAGACTTCTCAGTATCAAATGAATACCTTTTATAATTCAGAGTTGCACAAGTTTTAACTTTAGCTTTCAAGGGTAGTTTCGTGTGAAAATTGTCCATCGATGGGAAGGTGTGGCAGCTCGCAGCATCCCTGGTAGCTCAGTAAAAAGACTTGCTGGTCACAAATTCTTGAATATGCTGACGAGGTCGAAATCCTGCCATAGTTTGCAAATTCTGTAGGGGGAGGGGGAGGGGAGCTCAGCGCGAGGGGCTCGTGGCTCCCTGCTAAGAGCAAGCTTGAGGGAGCTCGGGGAAGCACAGGGCTCGGTGGCGCGCTGAGGTGGCGGCCTCTCTGCGCTGTGGGGTGGTGACTGTGGGTCCCCGGGTGCAGCTGTGCTGGGAGGGGTGTTTAGAGGCGGCTCTGAGCAGGACAGTGGCAGTCAGAGTCCCTCAGGGTGTCCCGGCAGCAGGGAGCAGGCTGGCCTAGCCCTGTGAGGGGTGCAGGGATGACGGCAGCTACCTTTCCTCCTCCAGGAGGCCGAGAGGCCTGAGGCCCAGGCGGCGGGACCTGGCGAGGGTCGTTTCTGGCTCCCAATGGCGCCTTCTAGGGTCCTCAGACTGGAGAAGGGAGGCCCTAGTGGCCCTTGGGACCCCATCGCCCCAAGGCGCCCCCCTGATACCCCCATCGTGGGAGCTGGAATCTCCGGATGGGCATCGTGGGGATGCCAACCCCCGGGCTGGAAAACCCCAGGCCCAATGTCTGTAAACTTCTTCATTTCTGTTAGAAAGCTTGTTTGCTACTTACTTTATCAAGCAAATTAATCAGTGGCAGTGTTTATTAGTCTTTATATTGTCTCCACAAAGAAGCTTGTGTGAGCGTGAGAATTCCTTTCTTAGTTCCCATAAGGCCAGGAGGGCATAGCTTTTCTTGAGGAAGTACCTGAGGGCTGGTATTTGGGAACTTGGTTTATATTTAACTTACAGATCACCTCATCACTTCCTGCCTGGCTCTCCTGCCTGGGCACCTGGACCCTCAGATTGATTGCTTTTGTTTCCTTGCTTTCTCTCCTTTTTCATTCTCCACCCCCAACAAGGCATTATATAGTTTAACGAAGTAAGATTTGGAAAACTGAAACAGCCTTCTAATTATAAGGACATTTTACAGAAACACTGAACTCTTATATTTGAATCTTTACAAAATAAGCGGAGTGAATTTTTCTAGCAGAGACCTCAGAATGTTCCAGAAGACTCATTTCTTTTACATTCGCTTTTTCTAACTTGAGTAGGAGTCGATATGGAACTGTTGCTATGGTGAGGTGCATTCTACTTTTCAGTGTATAAATTTATATATAGGATTAGTGTCAAGAAAGAATTAGTATGTAAAACTCAATCCAAAATACACTATGGTTACTAATTTTTAAAACAGACCTTGGAAAGAATCTCCTCCACGTTTGGTGGCGTTGCTGCTTTGGATAATCGTGTTGCTTTCAGAAATGGCCTCTCACACATGCAAATTACAGAGCGCCTTCCCGTACCCGTATCCTGGAAATGACCGCAGTGCTTCTGAACAAGCCGGCTTTCCGCACCACTTTCCTCTCCATCTGCCGGAGACTTCTGAGCTCCCATTTTCTTGCTTCCGTGCCCAGCTCACCATGCAGGGAAGGCATTTGGTGGTCAGGCAGCCCCGACTTCCGTTCCTCTGCACCCGTTACCGCAGCCCCTAGCCTGTCTGTCACTGTCCCCTCCCATGTCGGGCCCACACCGTGTGCCCATGGGAGCTGGCAGATGGTTCCAGCCACCTAGGGCCCTACCCCTCCCGCCCTCCTGCACTTCGTGCGCCTGCGCTGGCCACCGCCTCCAGCCCCCACTCCTCTCCAGGCTCGGCCTGCGTGTCCCCCTGCACGGCTCTCTCCACACCATCATAGTCACCCTGCCAAGCCCAGTGGTTCTCTCTGGCTGTGTTTCCTGCAGCCCATAAACTGGAAGAGAGCAGGGCTTACACCTCTTCCGTGTGGGTGGAAGCCTCATATCTGCCACATGCTTTGATACATAGCAGGAACCTGATAAGATCTCTTAAGAACAGATTAACTGGAAACTTCCAACAGTCTCCAAGTCTCACTTTATGATTTTGTCTTTTTTTCCCCCTCCGTAAATTGTTACTTTCTCAGGATGTTCTATTGAGATTTCACAGTTTGCAGAATAATTGTTCTGTAGCACTAAATGGGAAATTCAGGATCTCGTAGTGTAGCACTCTTCACACGTGTGAGTACACTGAGTCCCACATAGGAAATGATTTTTCAGTGGTTTCCCAGGTTGGATAGTCTTGGCCTGTTGTCATAGTTTAGATCTAAAAGTCCCCCCAAAAGTGCACATATTCACAGGCAGAAGGGCATTGGGTCATGGAGTGCTGTACTACCCATCAGTGGATTGATCCATTGATGAATTCATAGCTAAATGTACTGTTAGGAGGGGGAGCCTGGCTGGGGGAGGTGGGCCACTAGGGGTGTGACCTGGGTGTATTCTTATCCCCAGCCCCTTCCCCTCTTGCTGGCTGTCTTCTTGTTCCCTCTCCCTCTCCCTCTCTATCTTCCTGTCCCTGCTTCTGACTACCATGAGGTGAACAGCTTTCCTCTACCATGTTCCTCCACCATGTTTCTGCCTTGGAGTCAGCTGATCATGGACTACACCCTCTGAAACGTGAACCAAGATAAATCTTTCCTTCTTAAGTTGCTGGCATCAGGTGTTTTGTCACAGCAGTTGAAAGCTGACTAGTGCAACTCATCCCAGATGTAGACTGTCTTAGCTACTTTTCACTTGTTGCTGAGACAAAATACCTGATGCCCAAAGTTAGGGAAGGAAAGGTATATTTCTTACAGTTCTCAAGGGTTTCAGTTCATACTTAGTTGGCTCCAAGGCAGCGTGGTGTGGCAGGGCAACCATTCATGCTGGCTGCCAAACAGCAAGGCAAACCGACAAGAGAGGGTGAGCAAAGACATGCCTTCCTCTTGCCCTTCCACTGTATGTCAGCTCCACCCCTGGGTGGGTGCAGCAGTCATACCACCAATCCTAGACAACAAACTAATCACAAATGCCAGACTCAGCCCTGTCCAAATTACATGAGGCCTTGGGGGGACACAGGGTCATACCAATACATCCCACCCTGGCCCCCCCTGGACTCATGTATATCCTTTATACAAAAGACATTGTACATCTCCAAGAGTTGTCACAGTCCTAACAGTCTCAGCATTGCTGAAAAGTCCAAGTCCCAAATCTCCTCCAAGATCTATGGCAGACTCTTAACTGTAACCTCTGTACAAATGAAAACAAGTTAAACATTTCCAACATACAAAGGCACAAGATAAACATTACCATTCCAAAAGTTACAAATGGGACTACAAAGCATTGGAACCAAACCAAGTCCAAAATCCAGCAGGGCAAACATTAAGTCCTGGAGTTCTATGCTCAGCACCCGAAGCAATCTGGTTGCAAGCTCCAAAAGGCTTGAGCGATTACACCCCTGTGGCATTTCCAGGGTCTCCATTTTTCATAGCTTCTCTCTTAAGCCCACTCTGCTCAGTTCTTGCAGGTTTTCTTGGACGATCCATGTTCCTGGCTTTTTCAAACTTCTAGGTTTTCCATTGTGCCCTTGGCTTCACCCTTACATCTTTACGTACTGCCTTCTGCAGTTGGGGTGGAAATGGCATGTTTTCCTTGCACTTAGAACCAGTGCCACGTGGATGCCGCCAAGGTCAGCTGCCAGCTGGAGCAGTAGCCAGGTTTTCCTCTCTTGGCTGTAGGGGTTGAGTACCTGGATCACTGAGCTCTCTGAACCTGATTGTGAGGAATAGCTTCTCTATGCCACCACCATTCTGGAATCTGGTGCAGCCACCACCATTTTGAAATCTCCTGTGGCCTCCATCACCACTCGGGAATATGGTACTCTGCAGCTTTTTCCTCCGAGCAAACTCTTTCACCTTTGGTGGCTTGAGGCTGCAAAGGGTGGAGGGTTGCTGCTTCCTGGGATGCCCCCAGGCCATCTTTTTTATTTCTTTGTTCCTTCTCAGCAATCAAGGTCTCAGCTCTATCTTTACAGTCCACAGCTTTCTGGTCAAACTCACAACATTTTAAATCACCACGATGGGCTCTTTGCTCTTGATTCACAACATAAATCTGGCTAAAAGCCTCCAACAATAGCCAGGCCACTGCTTCAACATTTGATTGCCTTGAAGTTTCATTCACCAGATTAATCAGTCCATCGCCCTTAATCTCAGTCTCAGGCAAAGTCTCTGGGCATGAGCAAAATGCAGACAAACTTTCTGCCAAGCCGTAACATACATCGTGTGGAGTCCAACAACCAATGCAGTCCTTCTTCCCAGCAGAAACCTCCCGAGCCTGGTCTTTAGTGGCAGGCTTGCTGTTAGCCTTTTGGTCTCCTGGGCTTTGACCAGAATCTCCTATACAGAACAGCCTAAGCTGTTCCAGCTCTGTGCATTTAGGCAACATCTCCAAACCTTTCCAAACTCTTTCCACAAGCCATTCCCAAAGGCTCTTGAACCACATGGTCAGGTTTAGTCACAGCAATGACCCCACTCCTCTGGTACCAAGTTCTGTCTTAGTTACTTTTCACTCATTGCTGAGACAGAATACCTGATGCCCAAAATTAGGGAAGGAAAGTTTTGTTTCTTACAGTTCTCAGGGGTTTCAGTCTATACTTAGTTGGCTCCAAGGCAGCATGGTGTGGCTAGGGAGCCACTCATGGCGGCTGCCAACCAGCAAGGCAAACCAGCAAGAGAGGGTGAGCAAAGACACGCCTCCCTCTCACCCTTACACTGTACGTTGGCTTCACCCCGGGCGGGTGCAGCACTCACATCACCAATTCAGTGCTAGACGACAAACCAATTACGTATGCCAGACTCAGCCCCGTCCAAATTACATGAGGCCCTGGGGGGACACAGGATCAAACCAATACATAGACCTAATCTAAGTAAGTCTGTTTACCAGTCTTTTTCACTTCCCAGCCATAGAGGACATGGTGATATTTGATTGTGCACTGGACTGGAAGGAGAAGGCAGATGCTGGCTGAGAGATCAGGGTGCTGACCTAGGTCAGGTTGGGGCTCAGCGCTCAGCATCTGGGTGTAGCTCTAGCCCTAGGAGACCCTCTGAGGCAGACCACTTGGGCCATCTCACTAAAAGGCCCTGAAGTCTCTACTCTGCCATGGCGGCTTCCGTACTAAACCCAATGGCTTTCTGATAGATGGGTTTTTGATGGCAGTTCAAGTGGAGATTCTGATTGATGTGTTTTTTATTTTGTTTAAATTAAGTAATATAAGTTGAACTGATTAAGAATGCCAATTGGGGGAGGGAAATGAGTCAAATGGGAGCACTTCAGGGAGCACGTGAAGCCATGGATCTCTAGACCCCGGTCACCCAGCGCCCAGGCCTGCTGGGGCCAGGACAGGTGACACTGGGTTCTCGGCCTCACCTCCATCCCTGACTCCCCAGCCTCTGTGCAGCGTGTGACACTGGTGAAGACAATGACAAACTTCTAACTTCAGAGACTTTGGCTGCCCTGGAAAGGCTTGCTGGGCTGTGTAAGAATTAAAAGTAAGACCGTGAGAGCCGTACTCGTGAGCTGGGGACTCTGTACCTAATTAGCAGGCAGGACGCAGGAACACGTGCCATAAGCCCTGTCTGAACTTGGAGCTTGACTTCATTCTGTGGCTGATCACTCTCATGGATTCTGAAAGAAGTGTCTTCACATAGCACCATGCCTGGATCCCAAGCCCGGGGGTGAGCGTCAGAGGGAACATTAATGGTGACTGGACATCATCTTCTGTGACTTCCTTTCCCACATCCCTCTCTTCTCTCTTGTGAAACAATACAACAGGGAAGGACATTTGCACGGTGACTGATAGCCTGTGCAGCTTTCTCTGTCTAGAATGTTCCTCCTCTTGCTTCCTGTTCCTTATCTGTCTTCATTGATTGAACTCCTATTCATCCTTCAAGACCCAACAAAACTATCTGCACCTCTGTCCCCTCCGTCCTTCACTGTCACCTTAGGCTGAAACAATCTCTGTATTTCAGCTGTTTTTTGAAATTGTTGCCCCATACTGCCTGGGACAGTGGTGGTTGGAGATATAAACCCAAATCCTGCCTTGCCATTGTTTTCTCATCCTCACGGACAGGCCACCATAGTCACTGGGTCTTGGTTTCCTCGTCCTTGGCATGGAGGGGTAGGGTGTGTGCCCGGCCACTCTGCAGGCAGTGGCATTGCCGTGGGCAGCTCCCGGGGAGCTGGGGAGCACCCGGCCTTGGCCCACTGTTCTCTGCTGCCCCGCCCCCTTTCCAGTCCTCATCTCCCTTGTGCTGAGCAAGCACAGCTGTGACAGGAGCCGTGGGGCCGCAGCTGTCCCCCTGGAGCCCCCCCAGGCCGTGGCTGGTTGATGCACAGGGAACAAAACACTTGGGAGTTGCTGCTGCTTTGTGGCTGTTATAAAAATAGCCCCACCTGATCGCTCTGGGAGCTCCATGTCGGCACCTGTGCCCATTGGGAGGCAGCAGCGTCCCCAGGGAGGCCACTGCTGAGGGCCTGGGAAGTGCGCATCAGCCTCCCGGCCTCCACCTCCCTTCGCAGGCCGCAGGCTGTCGGGGTTCTCCCGGAGGCAGCTGCTGGAGCAGCTTCTGCTTTTAGGAGCAGTGATTTACAGACAGTGGACACATGTATAGATTCAGAGGAATATATGTATATCCCTATTTATATTTCATATTTATTTCACATATATTCTTATTTGTTTTAAACTTCAGAAAATTCACAGAGGGCAGAGATTTCTGTTACAGCCGAGTCTCACAGATGAGAAAATGAGGCACAGCTGGCTGATGCGACGCCGAAATCCACTCCCGTCGCCTCACCCTCAGTGCTGCTGTCTTGGCGTCTGTCGCTGGAACCTTAGTAAACTCAGAGTTCCATGGAAGCTCAGGTGGCCCTCACTGAACGGATGAGCCGAGTTGAGCGTTAGGTGTAAACGTGCCTCTCTGAAGGCACTGGAAGAATGATTTGTATGAGGAGCCACTGTGTCCCATGTCCGGTGGTCACCCCAGTGCCGCACCCCACAGTGCGGGGACCCCAGTGTGGCTCCCCAGCCCTCCTGCTCTCTCCCCGAGTCTCCCTGTCCTCGCTGCCAGGAGCTCTACTGTTGCATGGTGTTTCTCAAGCATTCGCAGCATTCTGATAACAACGGAAGTTACGGAATTTTTCTTTTCTAAATTTCATAAATAAGTTTGTACAGAATCCTTTGATTGTTTGTGGTGAAGATCCATAAATAAATACTTGCATCATTTTATTTTTAATTATTTTTTCAAACAAACAAGACACAGAGAATGTGTAACAGCGACCCACGGCCCATCCGGCCCGCGTCCCAAGGTGGACACACTTCAGTCCTCAGCGCGGGCTCTGCAGGAGCAGGGACACAGCACAGGCACAGCCGCCGGGCAGCCCACTGATTCTCCTTCCTGCCCGACGGCCACTGCCCCGGGCTGTTTATCATCCCCGTGCGATGTTTGTTCTTCTCTTGTATGTGTATCTTTGTAAACTGTATATATAAATGTCTGGCTAAGCCTATCCCATATATTCCGCAGTATAAATAATCATCTCAATAATTATACAAGTAGATCTATTCATTTTCTTAGTAGGCAATTAGATCATTTCTGGGTTTTGTCTCTTATGAATATGTGCAGCACCTCAGAAGTGTCTAAATGCCTTTTTTTTTTTTTTCCCGAGACAAGGTCTTGCTATGTAGTCCAGGCTGGCCTTCAACTCATTGTGTAGTCCGTGCTGGCCTCAAACTTGCAGCATTCCTTCTGCCTCAGACTCCCAAGTGCTGGGATTACAGGTGTGCACCACCATGCCCGGCTCCAAATGTCCTTTTGAGCACTTGTATGTTTCTGTAGGGTGGGTACTTAAGAACGGCATTGCAAGGGCACGCGAACTGAGCACAGTCCTTGCCTTCACAAGGAGTCTGCACACTGCCCTCGATGTGTTGGCTGGCTTGCTGTGTAGACAGACTTTTCAACCTCATTATGATCTGATGTGAAATACTGACTCTTAAATTATCCTTTCAGAGCATATCCCTGCTCAGATTTCATTATTCTTTGTTTTTAATTTAATCCACTTTAAGTGATAGTGGAAAGCGTAAAGCCCATGCCTTCCTCCGGTTCCCTGTGGTGTGGTGTTGAGTCCTGGCACGGCGGTCGTCTCCCCAGACCGCCACAGCCTTTCCTTCTGCTCTTCGCTGCCCCAGCCTGTGACCCGTCCTACTCCACTGCAGGATCAGCTTTCCCCAGCTGCAGAGTTGACTGGCTGACTGATATTAATTACCACAGAGCACATTTGGGGTACGCAAGGATCCGTGCCCCATGGTAGGCGGGCGCGTGGACAGAACACGCATTTATTCTTTTCGCTGCCTCCATCTCGAGTGAGCTGTCCCATTGCCACAGGTCTGCCTCCTTGTTCCTGTGGTGCAGTCTTGGTCTTCCGAGCCTGGCTGGTCTCCAGTTCTGTCCCCACGGCCGCCAATGGTGGCTCTCACACTGTCTTCTGTGGTGGTGTCCCCCAGCGCACCTGGGCTTCCTCCTCTTCACCCGAGCAGCTGGGTGGCCCTGTTGTTTCCCAGCCTCGGCTCCTTGGCGCAGGCAGTTTGGGTGTTCGGGTGTCTCTGACGAGCATTCCCGCTTCGCCAGGCCTTACCTGGCTGGCGCACTCCAGGCGATCGATTGCCAGGAGGAGCTGCGGGGTCCTTGGGCAGGGCCGCTGTCCCATTCCTTCACCCGGATTAGTGACAGGCTTTCTGACCTTTGGGTTTCTTTCTTTAAAATACCCTCTTCCCATCTTTGGCCCATTTTTCTGTTGTTTCGCGCTGCTAATATGTAGGAGTTACTTACTATAGTGTGGACACTACTACTTTGTTATATGTCTTTTTGCTTTGTCTATGGTGGTTTCCAGCAGGCCTTTTCCTTTACGATTTATATTTTCACGCTTCCCGTTTTGTCTGTCACGTGCCATTCCCGGGGTGACTGTCATCTCGGCCCTGCCCTGCCGTGGAGAAACACTGGTTGTTTCCAAGGAAAAGTGCTGCAGTGGAAAATCTTTTCCATGCTTCACAAAAACCTGGGAGTGGAACTGCTTTCTTTTTCCATTTTACTTGTTGAAGTATTCTTTATCTAAAGTGATTTCCTTAAGCTGTTTTCTGGTATTTTCTTCTAAAAGTTTGAGTTGTGCTCTTCTCGTTTAGCTCTCTTGCCCACCCGGTTTGGTTGAGGGGTCTTGCATGAGATCAGGCCCTGTCTCTTCTCAGAAGATCCCGTTTTCCCGCCTTTGCCCCATGCGTGTGGTGTCTCCTTCAGCCAGCGAGTGACCCTGCCAGTGACACAGGCCAAGGTTTGTGTCGCTTTTCTTCTGGGCTCCCTGAGCTGCTCTGTTTGCATTTCTCTGAGACGACACCACACTTTGATTTACTGTGGTTTCACAGTGAAGTCTTCCTCTCAGCTTACTTTCTTCCACATTGCATGGCGTCTTTTCTTATGTTTTTGCTGTATCAAATAGCATTCAAAGTTAGCTTCTGAAGTTGTCTGCTTGTTCATTTGTGAGGATGTGTTCATCTGCTTTTTAAAATAACCTCTTGGTTACTTTTCTCTCATTGATGGGACAAAATACCTGTCACCCAAAATGAAGGAAGGAAAGGTTTATTTAGCTCACTGTTTATGGAGGTTTCAGTTCATGATCAGCTGGCTGCAAGGCAGGGTGGCATGGCTGGGGCACCACTTCAAGGCAGCAGTCAGAGCAGAAGAGGGAGAACAAGCCTCTTCTCCTCCCTTATAGTGTAAGCAGCCCTCCGCCCCCCACCCCTGTGATTATAGCACTCACACCACCTCTGTGCCCTCCTCTTGCACAGACTGAGGATACTTACAAAGTAAGGATCCTGGCTCCCTGCTGAGTCTCTTAGTTAAATTTCTAAGCTGCTCAAGTTGACATAATGTATCAGTCCTAACACCGCTGTTGAAGTCTATGTGAAGAAACAGATCATAGGTGTGTAGCTCAGTGATTCCATAAAGCATTCATTGTCCTATAATACCCGGGGCCAGAAAGACAGAGTACAGTAGCATAACGTGTTATCTCACCTTCTTTTACCGTAGTTTTGTCTGCTTTTCAGCTTTAGATAAGCAGAAACACACACACACACACCTTGTGACTGGCTTCTTCCATCCAGTATTGTTATGAGTTTCATCCACATTTTTGCTGTATAGAATGCTTCCTGTGACTGCATCGCCGTTTATCTGTTCCGCTGTTGGAGAACGTTTGAGTCGTTTCTAGTGCGAGGCTGTGATGTAGGTGACTGCAAGGACCCTGGCGCCTGCGTGGCGGTGGCACTGCGCCAGTGGGGTTGTTTTCAGCTTCAGCAGATAATAGTTTTCAAAGTGCTGAACAACTTACTTCCACAACAGTAGTATAAGGATTCCACTTTCTGATTTTTGCCAAAGCTTAATATTGACAGGTTTTGCTTAGAAAAAAACCAAAGCCAGACCACGCCAGCTCTCCGTGTAAGCGCAGCGGCGTGCGAATCTGTGGGACCTGCGCATGCGCAATGATGTGCCTGTGGGACTCAGCGTGTGCTCAGTGGCGTGCGTGTCTGTGGGACTTGCGCGTGCGCAGTGATGTGTCTGTGGGATCGGCGCATGCGCAGTGATGTGTCTGTGGCACCCGTACATCCCGGGAGTGTCCGTAGCCGGGCCGCTTGTGTCGCTGCTGCCCCGCGTGTCGTCTTCGCGGTGCTCTTTTCGGTACTGTTCTTTGATTTATGGCTGTTGGAGGTCAGTCTTTGGGAGCGTACGATGCGTACGGCCCGAGGTTCTTGCCGTTCTTTAGAGAGCGGAACTTCTCGCATGTAACGAGCTCTAGTTTTCCAGTCTTCGCCTCCTCCTCGTGGCCTAAGCTGTGTGAGAAGTGTCGCCCGCCCCGAGGTCGCGGGTTCCAGCCCCGCGGCCTTCCTGTTCTCCTGTGTTCAGGCCTGTGATCCACCTGGACTTGATTTGTGTTTGCGACACAGATTTCGTGCATTCTGTGTACAGTCCTTGGACCCCACCCCGTTTTTGAAGGGTGACTTTCCTCCTCTGAGCCGCAGCGTCACCTCTATCAGAAGCAGGGAGCCTCCTGTGCCTGCGTCCCCGGGTCCCCCGGTCTCCTGCACATGTGGAGCCAGACGGCCCCCCCGGGAACCGCGCGGTATTTCCGTGCTGAGCACGGTGTCCTGACCGGCCTTCTAGCCCTCATCTAACCTGGTTTTCTTTTTTCCCAGTGTTTTATAATTTTATATGTGCAGGTTTTACTCATTTCATTAGGTTTATTCCTAGGTATTTAATTTCTTCTGATTTTGTGACAAATTATGCGGTTACAAAATTTTTATTTTTAATTTGTTTTGGCTAAAATCTAGGGGGAAAGGTGACTTTGATGGTGGCCACTGGCGCTCTCCAGGCTGGCATTCCCAGGGAAGGGCTTGCTTGGCACGAGCCAGGCCTTGGACTCTTGGCACTTGCTGCAACCACCAAAACTGGGAGGTTCTAGAAAATCCTGGCATACAGAGAGCTACAGCTCTTCTGCCTCTTTCCCATGCTCTGGTAAAATGCCAAGAAGTCATTAAATGCTAGGCAAACTGATGTCTAGAATCTGGTGTCATCTTCTTCTGACCAAAAACTTCAGGGGCTTCCCACCCAGAATCACGCGGGTAGGTGTGTGGTGCTAGTTGTCCTGGGTGGACAGGTGGCACCGATAGACTTTGAGCCAGTCAGAGGCTGGCACGTGGGCAGGTTTGAGGATAGCTTATGGGGAAGCTATGCGGCTGCCAGCCCAGACCGCCCCACGACGTCCACGGCGCTGTGTCTGTGGACATCTGCTCTGTGACTTCGTGGGTTAGGCTGGAGCACGTGGTCCTCCCCCGGGAGCTCACTCATCACTGTGGCCACCATGTTGGCCGTCCCCAAAGTTGCCAGGCATCATCAGGGCGTGGCTCGTGCTGGGCTCCCCCACAGCAGCAGGAAAGGGCAGTGGGGCCCAGTGGAAGGCCATGGTCACTGGGGCGCTGCCCTGGTGGGGACAGCAGTGGCTCACGGAGCCGTGAAGGAAGCTGCCTTGTCTGGTCTCTGCTGACCTCCTCACGTATGGTCCTGTCATCGTCGTCGTCGTCGTCACATCTACCGTCAGGCCTGTGCCTGAGCCTCGTGGAAGCTGTGCCTGGCTCTCAGACCCTCCTCCTGTTCACCCCGGCCCTGAGCGCCCCTTCCTGTCTACCCCTGGCCCAGGGCACTCTGGTACCATGATGCTGACGGTCAAGCATTGCTGAGACACTGAGTTTTGGCTGCGAATTCTCACTTTCAGGGTGATGCTATGTGTGACCTTGTTTTTCCTTTCCAGGAGGACTCGGAGAGAGTCATGATCATCACTGGCCCCAACATGGGTGGGAAGAGCTCCTACATCAAGCAGGTGGCCCTGATCACCCTCATGGCCCAGATCGGCTCCTACGTTCCTGCGGAGGAGGCGACCATCGGCATCGTGGATGGCATTTACACGAGGTGAAGCGCTGCGCCTTTCCCGTGTCTCAGAAACAGTCGGGCCCTTACACACAGTGGGTTTCCTTGTCCTGTATGTGCTGTGTATGTTTCATTGAGTCAGCGACTCTTAAAATAGCAAAGCTGGATGCAGGAGCATTTGCTGGTGGTCAGGTTCAGGAGGCTGAGGCAGGAGAATCCCTTGAGGCCAAGAGTTTAAGACCAGCTTAGGTAACACAGCTAGACTCCATCTCAAAACATAAAGTGAAAAACGTTTAGAGCTGCTGGGTGGTGGAGCACCCCTGTGGTCTCAGCAGCTTGGTAGGTTGAGGCAGGGGGATCACAGGAGCACACAAATGCAAGGTTCCCCTGCGTAGCACGGGGACCCTGTGTAAAATGGACAGTCAGAGGTTAGGAGAGTCATCATTTCACCGTGGTTATTGACACTAGGAGCGCCCAGGAGAGCGTTTTGTCTGGTACTTTCCTGGTTATCGTCAGGGGCTCTTACTTGAACAGGCTCTTTCGGAGGAAGTCAGTGTGTGAAGAGGCAAAAGCTGTGCCCCGCCCTCCCGGGCAGGAGGCTGGAGCCCTGAAGGTTACGCTGCCCTGTTACCCAGGCGGAGTCCTGGGGACAGATGGGAGCGGAGTACAGGCCATGGACTGTGTGCCGCTGCCTGGGGCCAGTGGACTGGAGGGAGCCTGGGAGAGTCAGTGAGTGTGGAACACATCCCCGCTGGCCTGGGCCGCCTGCGTGGGACATGTGTGACTGTCCCATGCCACCCGAGGACACAGTCACGCAGGCACCACCGGACGTTAGGAGCTGCTCGGCAGCAAGACATAGGAATTACAACCTGTTGTGAAGGTGTGTCATGTTGACAACAAACTTATTACAGTAAAAGACGCTCCGGCAAGAATACCAGGATAAGCCTGTTCAAACCGAGGACGAGCGTTCTGAGAAGGATTACCAGCAACGCGTCCTCCTTCCCTCATTGAATCAACCATTTATGGCAAACTCTGTCAAATAAAAACTCGGCGCCATGTCCTCATCTACCTTATTCTCCAGATATGGCACCATGTGACCTCTGGCTCCTCCCCAAAGTCACGGTGAGCGTGGAAGGGAAATGTTTTGAATGGACTCAGGACACTGAGGCAGCTACCACAGCACTGCTGAGGCCCTCAGGAGCGAGCACTCCACAGCTGCTGCAGAAAGTGGCAAGAACGATGGGATGGGGGTGTTCAAAGTGAGGGAAGAATTTTCAGGGGGATCAAGGGCAATGTGTCTCTTACTGCAATGCATTTTTAAAAATCTAAATATTCACTATATTCATCAGTCATCTTGTGTATAAACCTTAATGTTGTGATGCCTTAGGAATATGGGTGAAATACCCTGACTTCTCTAATGAGAATTTATAATTTTATCTATTTCACACCTTGTTTGTGTCTAGATGTTTCCCCAAATCCCGTGTGCATCCCTTTATGTAGAAGACATTCAGTCCATTTCTAAGACTTAGCAAAGTCCTGACAGTTTCAGTACTGCTGAAAAGACCAAGTCCCAAGTCTGCTCCGAGACATGAGGCAGACTCTTAGCTGTCAGCCCCTGTACAAATGAAAAGTTAAACACTTCCAACATTCAGTGGCACAAGAGAGACATTTCCATTCCAAAAATTACAAATGGGAATACAAAGGAATGGAACCAAAGCAAGTCCAAACGCCAGCAGGGCGAACAGTAAGTCCTGGAGTTCCCCATCCAGCATCTGAGGTAGTCTGTGTCCAGTCGTGCGCTCCAGAGGTCTTGGGGGGCTCCGCCCCTGTGCCGCACCACCCTGCCCTGGAGCCAGCTGATTACAGATTGAAACCCACACAAGCTGTGAGCTAAGTAAACCTTTCCTCCTTTCACACTGGGTGTTGGGTATTTTGGCTCAGCAATGAGAGAAAGGTAACTGGGATACACCTTATGATTTATTGGTTCCTGAGGTATTTATATAGAATACATATATATTTTTCCCCAAGTTCTGTGTTCCTGCAATGTCCTATATATAACAAGAGTTGACAGATGAAAAGCTTCAGCAGACAGAACTTTAGGAATTTTTTTTCTGAAGCTTATGTGTCACATGAACTTGTTCCTAAGTAAGGAGCTGATTTTTCAAAAATTTTATTTTAAAGAGAAAAACAGATAAACAATGAAAGCAAGTTTCAAAACAGGGTAGTAGGACAGTTACAACACTTGATACGTTGCGTATTGGTGTCTTGTAGTAGTTATTCAGAGTGCAGGACATAAGCATGATATTTGTCTAGACAACATTGGCATAAAACATTCTTTTCAAGGAACAAACAGAAGCTAGCTGTATGATTAGCTTAACTATCTGGTATATACGTATTTTTTCCTTTTACCCATTCTTCCTTTCCCCATCACAGTTTGTCTTTCGTTTTGTACAGTTGCTTCCCAATTCACAGTATTTATTGGACTTTTTTTTTTTATTTTAAAGAGAAAAAAACCAGAAGAATCAAGATGCAAACAAACATAAAAACAACAACAAAAGCAAAATGCACACACACACACAAAAACAACAAATGCTATATAGGTTTTCAAAACAAGACGATAGGAATTTAACAGTGGTTGTTATACTACATGTTGTCATCTTCAAAATAGTGGCCGGAACCTGGCTCACAGGAAAGGCGAACCTTGTGAGGAACTGATTTTTTAAAAGTAGTTTTTACAGACACATGTATTGAATGCCTCTCAGTGATATATTTGGTTAGCGCATTGTGGCCAATGTGCTGATGAGTGAAATAAACATCTCTAGATACAGTTCCAAGGACCGTGAGCATCTCTCGGTCCATCACTGAGCTGAGACCTGTTGTTTGTTGTCCTGATGAGTGTGAACTGAAACCCCGTTCAACTTTTTAGACTCAGTAATTAAGTTTTAGAAAAGCAATGAACTATTAAATCTGGCTAGAAGGTCATTTAGAGAAAGTAAAGGAATCATCCCCTTCTCTCCACATCGTTTAATTCTACTTACGCTGCCGAAGCCCCGGTGGAGCGGGATAAGCCCGCCTGCCGGCCCCTGGTTAATAACTCCCCGCTGTGCCGTCCGCACGCTGCCCTCTCTGTGTGCTCCGCGCCGCCCTGGCGGGTTTATCATGAAGGGGAATTGGAGGGTGACGGGCTCTCAGCTGTGTAAACTGAACACTGGAACCGTCTGCCGTGACCGTGTGGATGATGACTGATCTTCCGATTTCGTTCGAGGCAGTAAATATTCACGGAGCCCCTACTGTGAAGTGTCTCACACGCTGTCCGCACCGCGTTCTGGTGGCCGGAGAGAGAGCATGCCGACCCGCACGGAGGCCGCATGCTGGCAGCGCTGCCCTGCGCAAGTGATTTCATTGGCCGCCTCGAAGCATTGCCTTAGCCGCCCAGTCTCCGGGTTAGTGAGCGGTCCAGCTGTGTGTGGCCAGCAGGGGTCTCTCCCTTCCTCTTTCGATGGCAAGTGGTTGGTGAATTTACTGCCTGTTCTTTGGTCAGTCTCCTGAGGGTTCAGTTTGACTTGGTTTCCAGGGCAGACCCCCAGTAAATCCCTGAGTGTAGCTCTCGGCAAGTGCTGCCGGAGCAGGTACAATGAGGGGGCCCTGGGACTGTATTTTGGGGACATTTTACTGTTACAGGGCAGGTGGTTTTGAGTTCACGTGAAGATGGAGAGGTCACTGTCCCCCTGCCTCCCCATCATTGGCAGCCCCCGCTTGAACATGTCCTGACGCTGGCCCGTGGGGCTGGACATCATGGTCACATCTGGGTGTTGGTGACCGTGATGAATGGAGCTTCCGTGCACAGCTGTGGTCGGCTTTTCCACTCAAGGATGCGCAGCACCGTCAGGCAGATGCTATGAATGAGCCCGCTGGTCCTGCGCGCTCTGCGGTTGGTGCTGTCGCCAGCCGCCATTCTCTGTCCCAAGCCAGTGACCACCTTTTATCGCACTGGTCCAAGCAAGCCTCCCCGTGCACCGGCGCCCTGGGCTCAGTCTTCCC
>RJWM01036682.1:0-17851 GCA_004363535.1 Dasyprocta punctata
CACACACTCATACACACAACACACACTCAGAAGAAGATGAGTAAGTTAAGCAATACATACATAAATTTGTATGATTTTCTATTCAATATCAATGGAAGATACTTAAAAGAAATATCACAAACCTAATGAGAACAAGAACTAGTTATCATAACCCCAAAACCCAAGCTGAAAACCCTCTGTCTGTGGGTGTTTGGACAGATTTCTTAATCTCTAATGCTGTCTGTGTAGAGTATATTTAATACTATCATTCTTAGGACTATTTTAATACGTAGATGTCTATAAACTTCTTAGCCCAATGTCTCTCACCAAGGAAAAACATCATGTCAGCTGTCATTAATTTTCTATGACCTGTTTTTCCATTAACACTGCAGCATTGATGTTATGGGCTTCCATAACACTGATTTATCATATTTCTGGTCATTTATAGAATATGAAAAATCCAAAATTATGCCCTGGGCTCTTATTAAGAACAAGAACAACACAGTTTGGTGTATATTGAAAGGTATGTTCACTGTTCACTTTTGTGTGCACAGAACAGTCTCTTGTAATGGGAAGAAATATGCTATGATTTAAAAAATACCTCTAAAGTTTAAGTGTGCTGGTCTGGGATATCAGAAAGATCTCTCTCTGTCTCTCTGTCTGTCTGTCTGTCTGTCTGTCTCTCTATCTCTGCCTCTCTCTGTCTCTTTCTCCTTGTGCTAATGCTTTATTTAAAATCGTTGGTATTAGAAATTAAGACTAGCAGGAAAATGGAGAAAAGAAAATTATTAGACAAAGGAAAGTAGAGAAAAGATAAAACAATAAGTAAATCAGCTCATGCAGGCAATCAAAATAAAGACTGACCCTAGACAGATTGAGCATGTGGGGCCATCAGAGTCACAAACAATTAGCAACAGCAAATTTCAATGTTTGCCCATTAAATGTAGCTAATGGAATCCTTGGAGATAAGCTGTACATTTTAATATTACTCTTTGAGAATAAAATGTTAGGTTTCATATGTCTTTTACATAAGGCATTTTTAGAATTCATAGTTAAAATGTTCTAATTATTAACACTAACACTAATAATGATAACTATTAGACACTGAACTAGTGCTTTACATCATCTCATCAAACACTTCTAGTTTGATATAATTATCTTTTTCCATTTTACAAAAGAAACAGAGGCATGGTTTATTAAGAAGTTATTGAAGAACCCTGGTCCCATAAACGGTAGTGATAAATTTCAAATCAACGTTGGCTGATAGAAGAATTGGGTCTTCTAAAAGGTTCAAAGAGCCACAGGAAGTGTAGATGCTTAAAAAAATCACGATAAGCCTTTGCCAGATCTCAGCCAGGAGTCAGTGATTTAGAAGGAGGCTGCAGAACCCCTAATACAACAGGCTTTTAGTGTGCTCTAAAGCCAGGCTCCCACTTTTAATGCATCTCGCCTTTCATTTTTTGTTGGATGATTTTGGATAGTTATCAAGCAGGAACGAAAAGGAACACTCAGTGATGCATGCTTAAATTAGATTTGCTCCTATTGCTCTATTTACCCTGTCATGATAAATCACAACATTTCCATCCTCTGCTTAGCTGCGTATTAAAATGACATGGGAAGGCAGCACTTTAGTGGGCAGGAAATTAAGAGAATGCTTCTTATTTCCACGAGAAACATTTAGCTTTCAACTCTATTCCTTTATGAATGCATGTGAATGGCATTTAAAAAATTCAATCTTTTAGCCTTAATATCAATAGCCTTTGTCTGGTAAAGAAATCAGTACTATTTATGACAGCTCAGTAAGACAAAATAGCAATCTAATCAGGAAAAATAGTACTTGAAACCTGTTTAATGATGAAATGTGCTCCATTGTGATGGGCCATAAAATATAGGGATTATTTCAATTGCTTTATAAATGGAGGTTTTTAACATTTCATAAGATGCCATGATTTACAGATATGTACATACCTGTTACAGATACCAGATTGTTTATAACCCCAGAGCTTTTCTGGGTCCAAAACACTTACATTTCTTTTCTGCTAAATTTCCAGAGATTTCTTAAAATTTTCATATTATCTCACTAATCTGATCACCTAGATACACTAAAAGTTTGAAAAATTTATTAAAAGTCGCCATTTATTGTTTGTGTTCAAATAAATGTTGAAAGTCTTGTCTTAACTAATTAATGAAGCACTATTAAGACCAAACACAGTTGGAGATTTTGACAGAGATTTTAGGAACTCTTTTTTAGCAGTTTTGTCCAGAGTTTATGAAAATCAAAATAAAGTTAAATTATCTTTCCAATACACAATACAATGTATTCTTTAACACCAAATACAGACCTTTGAGGTTTTATAGAAGGATTCAATCATTTACAGTTGTATGAGATTTTAATCACATTCATACTATGCATTGGGGAATGCTATCACATCTGGAAAATTATAAAGCACATTTTGCTCTTATTTCAAGTCATTGTCTATACCAATATGTTAAATAATTTAGGTTCTTTCACATTTTATGCAATAAATATTTCTTTAAAAAATTTCCTATCATTGTTTGCTTTAAAAATTCTGAGTTTATTTCCATTTTCAGAACATGTTAAATCAAAGGTGTCAAGTAGATATTGAATCAAAGTCTTCCCTGCATAAGAGTTAAATACATGTCTAAATATTTGAAAATAGGAATATATATTATATCTATACATATATTTATGTTTCATACATATATTCTTATAGAGGTGTCAGAAATAATGATAGAAACACATGCAAATACAAGCAACAAGGAAGGCAACATTTGTGTTTGTTGATCAATAGCTAAGATTCTGTAAACTGAATCTCAGTGAACTAAGAAGAATGTATTGATATATGAAATAATGGTAAATACATTAAAAGACAAATATAACACCATACAAATATATGCATAAGCTACAAGCACAAATCACAATAGTATATAGGTTTTGAGTTTGAGGAAACCAAGGTAGAAAGTTTTAGATTTTAGTTTGAAAAAGAACAAGTTTGGTATATTATTAGGAGAAGGCATCAGAGTTAAATAATTCACAGCCCAGTACTGTTCAGAAAAAATAAACAAGAACATCTGAAATGCTTAACCATTTCAGTTAAATGTCAGTGCCCAACTCATTAGGCAACCAAACAATAATAAAAATGCACCAGAACTTCCAAATTGGTTAAGAAAATATCATGAAATGCTAAAGAAAACTCAATCTACAAAAATTCAGTGAATGAGAAACCAAACAAGTGAAAAATACAAAGAATGTTAAGGTAAAAATTAAACCATATCTTAAAATACCTGTAATTAATTTTAAATGATTTGAAATTTTAAGTGTACATGCAAACTATTAAGGTGCTTTGAAGAGTTCAAATAGAAAAGAAAAATATGAAGAAAATATTTTTATAACACAGAATTGAAAAGTTACTAAACACTAGATAAAAGAGGAGAAAAATGAATACATTTTAGTATCTTAAATGTAAGATTGTCTATTTATTAATAAATATCAGCAAACAATGAAAAGCAAAAGCATCCATAAGCTAATTAAAATATTTTCTAACCAAATTACTCATAAATTATTCATATTCAGGATATTTAAAAATTTCTAAGTTTCTAAAATGACAAACATATAAAGTGAATAATGATGCAAATATTGCTCCACAGAAATGAAACATAAAAATGGCTGTTAAACATGAGGTGAGTACACTTCATTTTATTAATAATTGAGAAAATGCAGAACCATATTCCTATTAATTCAATGGACCAACACCTTAACATCTGATAAAAATGACTGTTTTTGAGGATAAATATTCATGTGGGATTGCTAAACTATGACTGATGAATGTATAAATTGATAAAACCACATGGAAAATTAATTAGGCATTATCCTGTACAACTGAACATACAAATACATTGCAACCCAACAATTATACATGCATATGTGGACATATGTTACATATAAATACTCTTTATATGTGTGTATATAATTTATAAATGTATTCACACATGTATATATCAATACATCACATGTACATACTTTTTATGAGACAATGTGTAAAATATTTTTCCTTTGCAAGTACTACTAATAACTATACACAGAAAAGCAAGTTGAAAGTTCATTTTCAGTAGAATGAAATAGCACATTTTGGTTTATTCATATATTGAAATATTAGTCATTAACAATTTTTTAAAATAACTTAATGTGCTATAATTATATAAACATTTTCCTGATGACAACTATTTTGAATTTTACACTGTATGAATTAAAGTGAGAGAAAGTATTTTTCCACCAAATCATCATTAGTTACTAACATATGCACATATAGCAAGCACCAAGTTTTAGAAGACTTTTTGAATCAACACTAAAAATCACTGATTTGCCATGTAACTTACAGGGTAGGACTGATTCCCGACATTTCAGGTAAAACATTAATGAAAAGAAATATTTTCCACTGTTCCTGTATCACAAGGTAGACAATGTCACATTGCAGGACCAGAAGGAGTGGGAAAAGATGGCAGATTATTTTTATTCATGTATATATATGTTTATAATTTTTCATTTATATTATGAACGATAGTTTGATTGTTAAGTGAACAATTTTCACAGAAAGTCAACATACTAGATATTGTGAATCATGAATATGATTATTCCCCCAAAAATAACAAGTAAAACCTAATTGATTTTCTTTTCCACAAACAAATTGTGGTGCTAAGTGAATTTCCATTATTAAAATACATGGAGGGAGAGAATGGAAGGGGAAAAAATGAATTAAATTGTGATATGTGCATGTACCAACTCACATGATGAATGTAATATTTTGCATTGTAAACATGTACTAATGAAAATAAAAATTTTAAAAAACTAAAATAAGTGATCTTGGCACATTAAAATGATCACTTAAGTAGGTAATAAGCATTATTCAGTAAAAATGGTTCATTTGCTATAGGGCAAAAAATGTATTCAAACTTAGGGTCTTTGACTATTTGCATTGTTTTATCTCCTACAAATGTTTTCTAAGGGTTTCTCTAGCTTTCCATCTACTTCACCTTGTCTTTGCCTAGTATTACTAGAAATATTTCATAATTTAAGGTATCATTTTGCTGCTCAGTCAAGTTGGAATTATATTTATGGTTTTGCATAATATGCTTAAAAATAATAGCACTACTGAGTTACAGTGATTTGCTTATTTTAATATAACTTTTCTTGTCTCTATTTTTCAGATTTATCTCAGGGGATTTCTCTCAGGGAATTTGCATGCTCAGCCCTTTTCTTGGTTTTTTTTTTTTTTTTTTTTTTTTTTTTTTTTTTTTTTTTTTTTTTTTTTTTTTTTTTTTTTTTTTTTTTTTTTTTTTTTTTTTTTTTTTTTTTTTTTTTTTTTTTTTTTTTTTTTTTTTTTTTTTTTTTTTTTTTTTTTTTTTTTTTTTGCAGTCATATCTTCACTAAGTTGCTAAATTGCTTGGATTGAACTCTTGTGATTCTCGTGCCTCAGCCTCCCAGGGTGCTGGAATAATAGGCATGCAGCACCACTTCCAGCGCCTGTTGAATTTTTAACGTTGCACATTTAGAAGTAGAATAATTTATATTAAAGTCATTTGAACAACCATTCTGATATTATTGGTTGACTAAATAACAGTGAAAGTGCTGAGTTCTTAAATGACTTTTATTTGCAATAGTATTAGAATGAAATCTATGCTACCTGCAGGGGGTTTAAAAAAAAAAAAAAACTCTCAGATGCATAAAATGTCTTCAAAACCTGGCAGTGAGGTTCTGCTTCCCTAAGTGCCTTCCTGGCTCCTGGCCATGCTGTGGGAGACAGCAGGTACTCGGTTTCTCACAGCATAGAGTCTGATGCACATTCCAGAGTGCGTATCTGAGTGAAGCTATTGATCAGGGGTGATTTTCTCTCTTACAGAGTCAGGCTCTTGCTACCTTTTGGCCTTGTTAGTGAAGCTAGTCAGTCAGAAAAATGTATATTTTGTTTCAGGGTTACAGGAGAGAATGTAAATGTTTCTTAAATGGCATCATTAGATTCTGGCAGGATATGCTCACAATTACCATTTGCACTTAATTGATGGGCTACTTTGTTTAGTCTAATCATAGGTTTAATTCTTCTTCCTCTACCATCAAATATTAAAAACTACTAGTTTTCATATGGAGACACTAATTTAAATTTGTAATTTAGTATACTATTTTATATCTAGACTTACAGAGGAAAATTATCTAGGCTAAGGTTAGAATTGAGGTAAAGATGTAGTATAGACCAATGGGTATCTTCTTTTCTATGCTCACAACCCATTTACATCAGTTTTTATAAAACCATACATACTAGGGTGAAAAAATGGGGTCCAGAATGTGAATTCAGTTGTGTGAAGAATCACGTACAAGTAGCTCCTGCAGCACTTTTCCGAGGTTCTCTGGTGACCTAGCTTTCATGATCTCTCTAGCCAGGACCTATTTTCAAAGCTAGAGCTGATTCCCTGGCTGGCTGACTTCTAAATCTAACCATGGTGAGAGCCTTCCATGAACTCAAAGGACGCACTGCAGATCAAAGAGAGCTTTGAGGAAAACTCTTGCCTTGTGTCAGCTATGCAGGAGGAGCTGGCCAAATGAGATTCTTTCAGGGCACAAACACATCATCATGTCTGTGGGGGAAATGACCTAAATGCAAGAAGAAACAGCAAGAAGCCTACTTCTCTGCATGTTTATCATTTCACCTTGCAAAAAGTATGCACATAATATGTACACATAATTTTAGAGCAAAATTTTAAATTAACATCTATATTAGCTGTAGGAATGCAAACATAGTATAAAGTGGAAACTTCCTGTTAAATATTTACAACAAAAATACTTTACCAAATACATATTATTTGCTATGGTCTGTGTACTACACATTTTACAGGCTATTATGTCCAATATAGATAGAACTGAAACAAGAAAAGATGGTTACAAATTACCTTATAACATTTTTCTACTTATATTCATTTTCTTGTTTGAGTCCTCAGACTGCATTCAAGTTGTTTGTCTTTAACATTTTCAGAAACTATGTTAAGGTTGCTATATTTGGAACCATGGGTGCACTTGTTTCTATTCTATCTATGACACTAACCTAATCATTTCAAAAACCACAATTTTCCTTATTAACCTCTTCACATAAGGTCTTATGAAGAAATGACAACAGGGAGATAGCAAGGAAATAATTTCAAGTTTTATGAAAGCAAAAGAATTGTGAAGTTACACACACAGTCAAACAAGCTGCGTCACTACTCCTACCATAATATTTCCCCCCATACTCCGGAATTGTTCCTACTGTTCTGAAAAGGCAAACAGAATGAGTCCATTTTGAACTCCATCCCAGGAAAAATGCCAGTTGTGTGTATGCTTTGGCTCTTTTCTTATAAAACACCACAGGTTTATAGATTAGGATCAGAGATGGTCATATAATTAAAATATTTCCACTGCAAAGGAATGACTTCAAGATTTTTGAGGCAATTAATGATTCTTAAAGAAATTGTTGCTGTCAAATGGTAACTCTCAGAAAGTTAAAAGATCACAAGAGCCCCTTGTTGGTAAATGTAACTATTTACCAGTTTAATCATAAATGAGACCCATCATTGGATATTTAAGTTTTTATATTGAGACAATTAAAAATGAATACTATAAAGTATAAATGTATGCCACAAAAAAGATAAAAGCATGTTAAGTAAGCTTGATAATAAACATTATTGACTTACTGGAATATTTTCCTTGCTAACAGATATTGTCTCCATTTCTGTGTCATATTTGTGCCTCCTTTTGTCTACTCCTTTTGTTGTGTATCTTTGTTCCTATCTCAAAATTTGATGTTCAGTATGGATGTCCCAATAGCATATAATAAATAAGAATTTTTATATACTTTTAAACAAGTCTGATGATATTGAAAGTGTTCTGGGAGATACCAAAGAAGTAAACATTATTACTTTTCGGAAATTTATATTATAGCTTTGGGATTTAAACTGCCAAACCCAGTGCAAAAAAAAAAATCAAAGAATAGTTTTCAAAAAGCTTGGATTATTTGCCTATGCAGAGGAACATTTTTTAGTAAACAAAGCAGTTTGAAACCATAAACATTGTTTTATCTCACAGTTTGAGGAATTAGACATTCACCACTAGATTTGTAGATTACTTCTTGTCCAAGGTCTGCAATAAATTTGTGCTCAGAGCATCAGCAGGTTTGAAGAGCAGTGATGTTAGAGAATCTAAAATAAGTTCACCCATAGGATGAGGACCTCACCAACTGTGGTCGGGAAGTTTCCTTCCATCTTGGCGTCTGGCAGCTGACTTCCTCCCGTGTTACCAATCAAAGAAAGAACAGCGCCAGCAGATTAGCACAACATTTTTAATGACTTAGTCTTCAAAGTTGCACGATATTATTTAACTGTACCGGCTAGAAGGCCAGGCATTCTCACAAGGCTGCAACTATTAAGAAAGACATACTAAAGAATTTGTAGATGTATCTTAAATCACTATGTTCTGGTCTCGTATCAGTGTCTGGAATATGCTTTTGTCTCCTTATCCTTTTGTCCTATCATCTGTCATTTTTCCAATTTTTATATCTTTTACCCTGTCCCCTAGAAGCTACTTCAATTATTACAGTAATAATTTTTATTTAAGCCCTGTGGTTCTGGGGAACAGCAATGATTAAAGAAATTCCATGACCACCTCCCTTCCCAGTTCCGGGAAATGGCTTCATACAAAGCATTGCCTTCTCTATATAACTTGTGAATGATGTGCTCTTTTTTTATCTACAATGTCAGAAACATCCTCTGAATTCCTATTGTTTACCACATGAATTAGTTGATCTCTCCCCACATTTATCTACAATAACAATGTGCTGTGAACAAAACTTCGGTGAAACCACTTCTTTCTGAAGGTCTCCTTCAGCCTATAGAAGCATATAATCCCACCTCACCACCAAGGATTCGTCCCAAGAATAGGTTTACCTCAAGGTAAAACATCTGATCTGCTGGAAACTCAATCCAACTTTTCTTCTTGCTTATCCCAGTTCTCCACTTCTAACTTTGCTTATTTTTCCCTACTGAGAAAGAACCATTGGCCTAGTGTTTGAAAGGATTTTGGATCTCATGGCCACCATATTTTCCATATCGTAACAAACTCTTAGCCTCCCCATAACAGTAGTTTCTTTCCCTAATGAAATAATATTTCATTTAAGTCTTTCCTTACCTAGGTCCAGATTTATTGTTTAGTTGATGGTCAGAAGGTCAGTTATAATACTTCCAAAGTAGATGATCTCTCACAAATTCCACCTTGTAATCTATTCCATAATGCAATTATTAGTCCCATTATGTTCTAATCTCCCTGGGGATTCTTTCTCTTCTTCGATTTTCAATAATTCAGCTATGAAGCTATTAAGTCTTGATCATTTTTTGAGGGAGATTTTCCTGTTTCTACTTCATTACTCTTTGTTGATCTATTTACTTGTCTTTGTCTTATTGACTTAGTATTAGCAGGTGTGTGAGTTCAGAAACATTGTATCAGAGTGATTCTTGTTAGGTTCAACATGGCTCCACAGTTAGTAACAACACCTGCCTTCCTATATCAGTAATCTGAAGGAGACAAACGATATTAACCCTTAACCCTAGAGGGAGAGAATTAGGCCACTCACACACCAGGGTCAGAGAGAACAATGGCCACAGCAGCAAACAAGCTCAGTGTGGGAACCAGCACCATGTGCGGACTGTGGCCAGACCGGAAACAGCCAAACTACAGTCCCTTTCAGCACATGGGCTGTCAAACAAGAAGTACCATTCTCCTCCTACCCGCAAAAGCAACAGGCTTATATGGAGAAACACAGGCTGTGATGCTAGCTATTGAGGTGAAATGCAATTGGATGCCTGTGGTGCTTCAGTGTTTCACTAATATTACAGGTCTAGGGCCAGTGGTCTGATCATAGGTTCAGAGGATATCGCTACACAGTGTGTCATCTAGGGGGTCTTCTTCTGAGGGTTGCAGCCATTGGTGATTCCTTATGGTCTTGTTTTGAGGTCCTATTTCATTTCCATTGTTTTGTTGGGTTCGCTTTTATTCTCTTTTGTTTTGTTTGATTATGTTAAACTCCATGACAAGAGAAGCTATTTTCAAGGAAAGCTAGGTATGTTATATTGGTAATTTTGGATTTACTATTGGCTTGTTTTGAAATCTTTTATCATGTTCATTGTTCTGCTTTTATTGTTTCTATTCTATTTTTTTTGTTTGATTTTTACTGTTTGAAGTTATCTGCAGCCATTTTGAAGACATCAAAAGGCCTTATGGTAACAACTGTTATTTTCACAATGTTTTAAAGCTCTGTGTCTCTTACACTGGTTTGTTTTGATTGGTTTTATTCTATTATATATTCTTTAAAATAAAAGAATAAAAAATAAAAATATATAGAGAGAATTAGTAAGATGGAACAAATTCAGAGGTGAAAAAAGAACATCAACAGGAAATGAACACACATATAAGAACAAGCATTTAAAGAAAATGGAAATACAGGTTAGATCCTTTTATATCATACTCTTGTTAATATCTGATGCTATCTGTGATTGCAGTTTGGTGCATGTAAATGTTGTATATCAGTAAAATTTTCGTTTTGTTTGCACATGTGTGTGTGTTTTCATTTTCCATTAGTAAACATGCATGCATGTTTATGTTGGGGAAAAAAAAACCCATTAAGACCCAAAATGTTCTACTATGGTAAAAAATATGTAAACAAACAAAAAACATGATGTGTTTAGAGTATTTCATTACATTTCAGGGATCAAATCATTCAAAAATATTAAGAAAGTATTTATAGGGCAAAAGTTATCATTACATTAAATTTATCATAACTTTATCATAGCTTTACTAATCAAATAGTGCTAACATATAAATAAAAATATCTTTACACAGACTCTAATTAGAGGGAAATAATTTATGAAAACAATTTTGGGAGAGATTAATCAAAATTACCCTTTTAATAGATTTTAATTGTGAAAAACTCAACATAATGGAATAGTAGACATAATGGAGAAATATGCATGTACGTTCTTTTTTTTCTTTTACTTTTTTAATTTTTTCTTTCCTTTTTTCATATACTTTCTACATAAGTTCTCTAAAGTGTTTTATCAGTTCACTTCTTCTTTGGGTGTGTAGGTGTTACATTTATTGAAACCTTTAGGATTGTATTGAAGATATCATGAACATTTCATCTCTAAATAATTCAGTATGCATTATTAAGAATATACTCCACATAATAGATAACCAAAATGTCAGTGTCAGCCTAATAATAATAAAATATCTAATACTCAATTCAAATTTTATAATTTCAGATTTAAAAATACATGTGAGAAGTGTATTATTTGTCAAGTGTAAGATGGAGGTTATCTCATTCATTTTAATTTGTTAAATGTATATTTAGTCATATTAAACCACTTCATCTTTGTATGAAAAATGCTTATTTTTAGAGGACTCAGTAAGTTGTACTATGGAATGTCTCTTATTTAATATTTATAATTTCCACATAGCATCATTTAATATGTGTCTGCAAATTCTATATTTGCACAAATTGGAATTTAAATCTAGAGATTCAACTAGGCTTTAAAAGTATTTTCACAAGAACACTGTATACAATATATTATCTCTGTATATTATATCACATTAAACCCACAAATGACTGGTTTCCCTGTTAGTTTTCTATGATTTCTTGATATTGATATTGAATTAGGAATTATTTTCTGTATGAAAAACAGAGGTGAATAAGGCAGATAAGGTCCTACCATTTATGAAAATATCAGTCAGAGAAGACAGAGAACACCCACAAATGAAATAACTTTAAATTTTTATTTAAAAAATTAAAATCAAGATACTTTGATCATACATGAAAGGGGTGGTATGTTAGGTTTTTGGCTAGGGAAGATTTTTTTTTTGTGACAAGGTCTCTCTGTGTAGTTCAGGCTGGTCTTAAATTCACTGTATATCTCAGGCTGGCCTCAAACTCAAGTAGTCTCCCAAATGCTTCCAAATGTAATTATATGTGAGCCACCATGACAGTTTGGGAAGCCATTTTGATGGAATCAAATTAAACAAGTTTGAAAATAGCTGTCTATAATTGTTTTATAAATTTGCTATTTCTGCTATAATTTTCCCTTCCCTACAAATCTATGAAGTGATTACCTTCTTATCATTTGAAACTGTGAATCTTCAGATTTGTTGCTCATCACTCTTTGATCACTGTCAAATTTTTTCCTACAGTTTTTAATTATAGGACCTCATTAAGGTCCATGTAAGTTGGGTGTAACCATTAATATAATCCATCCCATCAAAAGACTTACTTAAAAAATTAAAATTTATTAAAGAACAGTTGCATAGTCATACCCTTGTCACTTAACACACCTGTTACAATTATATTGCCATGTTGGTGCACTAGTTCCTGTCTTGTGAATTATCTCTTTTCCCAGACCACATATAAGATGAGATGTAAACATTTAGCTTCCCTAATGTGCAATGCATATACTTCTTCCTACGTAACAGTGCATTCTCTTTTTTAGATCCTATTGTCAGACTTTGGAAATTCTGCATATATTTTGTAATATAATACTAACATAAAATATGTGTTCAAATATTCTAAATGGTCCTGACAATGTTTGTATGACTATTGTTTAAGTCCATGGTCCAATCAAAATGCACACCTCCTTTCATTTCTTTGTTAAGTATATACATTATTCATCCTTTTATTGCTTATCGTCAAAATGCTAGGATATTCTCCAACAGTTTTCTGCTTTATAAAATTTCCCTGGCATTTATGAAGCCCTCAAAACTGATATTTTTATGATGCTCTTAATTTAATTTTCACTCTTCCAAATGTAATAATTTTTTTTGTGATGAATGGTATCATTTGGATGCCATGCCCTTCTCAGAGGTACAAGACAGAGACACGACATGTCCATTTATTTTGACAGTGACAGTAATCATTTGAGCAAATTAAAGTGATAGGTCTAATATGCTTTTGTAAATATAACTTATTCTGTCTATTATTGGGAAGTAATCTGCTATGATATTCTGAATTTTGTGAACTCTATATTCACCAATTATCTTTCTTTCAATGGCTGTCATACAGTTGCCAGAACAGTGAGTTTCTCTTCATTTTTTTTAGCTGCCTACATTTACCAATTGCTATATTTTAAGAATATCTCTCACTTTTCTTAATTTCCTATTAAAATTAACTATCTCTGTAGACCAATGGATTTCTGTCTAAAAGAACTAAAATCCATGGCTGTCATTTGTAACTTTGTGTTCTTTTTAAAAAAAAATTTACTTAGTGGATGGAATTCACTTCAAATTGACTGAGTCATCATTCTAAAAATACTACCAATGATTTAAAGCACTGGATTTCTAGCATGAGAGCTTTTGAACTCACTTTGTATTTTCTTTGATCCAGAGTTGCAATTAATCAGGTGTTCAATAGATATCTCTTCCTTTAAAATGGGAAAAAAGGGATTTGCAAATATCTGAAAAAACAAAAATAAATATTCAATTTAATCCAGCAATATGACTCCTAGCAACAAATTCATTGTCAGAATTCCAATAATACAGAAATATATGGAATGATTTGTTTATCGTATGATTTATAGTAGAAGAATTCACATACATTAAATCCCCAACTTGCAAATGAGTTCCATTCCTAGAGAATGTTCATAAGTCAGATTCATTTGGAAGTCCAACTAGGTGAGTCTTATACATCTTCCACACAAATAGACAATGTAAGGCATTCAAAAACAAACACAAACACAAAAATACAGTAATACCCCAATTGTACTGTAAAATTGTACAGTATGAAGTGAACACACAGCAGCATAACTGTGACAATGTTCGGTAGACAAACTATTTCCTTGATTTGTTATTATTTTATTTTACTTATTTATTTAGGTACTGGGGATTGAACGCACAACTTCGCACCTGCCATGCAGTCACTTATGCCACTGAGCTAAACCCCTTGCCCTACTTTTTGAGACAGGGTTTCACTATGAGGTTCAGGCTTGTCTTGAACACAGTTTGTAGTTCAGGCTGGTCTCGAACTCACAACGATCCTCCAGCCTCAGCCTCCCAAGTACTGGGTTTTAAGGGGTGCACCAACATGCCAGATTTTCCCTGATTTGTTGGCATCTATAAATAATAGTAACACAAAGTCTGTTCGTATTTGTGAAAGTTCATAACTCAAATATTTGTAAGTTGGGGACTTACAGTATTCATATATAGATGTTCGGAAAACTTTGATATACCTGTGGGGTGGATTATTATTTGCAAAAATTGTTTAAGTTCATCTCTGGTTTTGATATCAGAGTAATGCTTTCTTCTAAGAATGACTTTGGGAGTTTCATTAAAGAGTAATACTGGAATAGTGGAATTAGTAGTAGTAGAGGAGTAGTGCTAATAAAGTCTCTCTAAAGGTCATTTAGAATTCAGCAGTGAATTCATCAGGACCTGGGCTTTTCTTTGGTTTGTAGTTTTTCTTTATTACTAGTTTTTCAATATCATTAAATGATATTGGATCGTTCAGAAGTTTTATATCTTCTTGATTCAGTTTTGATAATTCCTACAAATCCAGGAGTCAATTCATTTCTTCTGAAATTTCCATCTTACTTTGGTAGGGATTGAAAATCTTCTGGATTTCTGCAGGATTTCTTGTGATTTATCCCTTTTCATTTCTAATTACATGGATTTGGGTCTTTTCTTTCCTTATTTAGATAAGGTTGGCTAAGTATTTCTCAATTTTATTTAATCTTTCAAACAATCAACTTTTCAATTCATTGATTCTTTGTATTGTTTTCTTAGTCACCAACATACAATTTCACTTTTCATATGAGCTTCAGGTTTATCTTATTCTTCTTTTTCTAGAAGTTTGAGGTTCAACACTAGGTTATTCAGTTGAGCTTCCTCCATTTTTCTGATGTAGGAATTCTTCACTATAAACTTCTCTCCTCGAACTGCTTCAGCATGTCACAAAAGTTCCAGTAAACCACCTATGACAAACAAACAGCCAAAATCAAACTAAATAATTAAATACTGAACATTTTCTCTCTATAATCAGGAACAAGACAAGCATGTCCACTATCACCACTCCTGCTCAATATAGTTCTAGAAACAGTAGGCAGAGTAATTAGACAAGAGAAAAAAATAAAAGAAATATGGATAGGAAAGGAAGAAATTAGATTATAATATCTTGCAGATGCCATGATATTCTACACATAAGACTCCAAAAACTCCAACAAAAGACTTTTAAATTCAGTAAATTTTCAGTTGTATAGTAGGACAAAGTCAGAACTCAAATGTCAGTGACATTTCTGTATATAAATAACAAAATCACTGAGAGAGACGTTAGGGAAACAACACATTTCACAGTACCATCCCTCCAAAAATGAAATATCTAGGAATCAATCTAACGAAGGAAATAAAAGATGTTTACATTGAAAACTACAGCACTCTATAAAAGGAGATAGAAAAGGATATCAGAAAATGGAAAGATATTCCTTGTTCTTAGATAGGCAGAGCCAATAAAGTGAAATGGCCAAATTCCCAAACTGTTATACAGTCTTAATGCAAACCCAATCAAAATAACAATAACATACCTCACAAAACCAGAGAAAACATCGTAAAATTCATTTGGAGACAGAAGAGACCAAGAATAGCAAAAGCGATTCTGGGCAACAAAAACAAGGCAAGGTGAATCACAATCACCAATTCAAAGTTATATTACAAAGCTACCATGATAAAAACAGCATAGTACTGCCAGAATAACAGACCTAAGGATCAATGGAACAAAATAGAATACGCAGAAACAACTCCAAGAACACTCACTTTATCTTTCATAAAGGGGACAAACATTTTCACTGAAAGAAAAATAGCCTCTTTAATAAATGGTGTTGGAAAAACTGCATTTCTATATACCAAAGATTAAACATAGAGCATTTCTCTCACCATGCATTAAACTAAAATTGAATTGGATCAAAGATCCAATCTGCTGAAAAATAAAACAAGTAAAACTCTTGAAGATATAGGTATAGGCAAACACTTTCTGAAAAAAAAAACCTGTTGCATAGGATATATTACAAAGAATCAACAACTTGGGTAACATTGTATAAAATGCTTTTGCTTAGCAAAACAAACTATTATAAAATAGTTTTATGTCTTTTGAAGAGACAACTATGGAGTGAAATAAAATTTTACTAGTTATTCTTCAGAAAAAAGACTATGATCTAGAGTATATAAAGAACTCAAAGCAACCAGACCCCCCAATTTAAAGACCCAATCTAAAAACAGACATCTTAAGTGAATAGGCACTTCAAAGATAAAAAAGCACACTTGGCAATATATGAAAAAATGTTTAACATCACTGGTCATTTGAAAATACAAATTAAAACAACACTGAGATTTTATCTTACTCCAGAAAGAATGGCTGTCATCAAGAAATCAACCAATAACAATTGCTGGTGAAACTGTGGGTAGAGAGCAATGCTTCCTTCTCCACTGCGGGTGGGAGTGTAAAATGGTACAACCACTATGGAAACTGGTAAAACCAATTTCCTCAAAAAACTAAAACAAGAGGTTTCATTTGACCTAGTTGTTGTCCTTCTTAATATCTTCTCAAAAGAGTTAAATGTATCATACCACAGCAATATATGCACAACCATGTTTATAATAGCACAATTTGTAACACCTAAATCTTGGCAACAACCCAACCGTCCTTCAATGGATGACTGGATAAGAAAATGTGTTTTCTGTATATAATGAAATACCACTCTTCCATAAAGAAAGATATGCTTGAGACATTTTTAGGTAAATGGATGTACCACAAGACCATAATTTAAATGATGTAATGGGACAAATAAATATCACATTGTTTGAAAAACCAAAGGATAAATAAGGCAAAAAATGGAGGATAGATACTGAAAAGTAAGAAGAAAATCTTCAAAAGGGAAGCAGAATGAAGTTGCGGGGAGTGAGGGAAGAAAAGCAAGGTAAAAGATACACACACACAAAAAGAATGGAGTGAAAAGTATGGAAAGAAAGTTTTGTAAAAGGGGAGGGGAAGAAGGACTGAAGGGAGGGATGGGGAATGAGACAATACGAATTAAGATATATTATGTTCAAGTGCAAATTTCCTAAGATGAATGTGATCATTATATATGGAAAACATGTACTGATAAAAGTTAATAAAATGCATAATTTGGCCAGCTTTCTGATTTTTAAATTTTGTCAAATCACAAACATTTTGAGTTTTATTTTTAAGGTTTATATATCATCAGTTCCTCCTGTTTGTTTTCTTCATTTCTTTGAGTTTCTTCTTCTTCTTCCCCTTCTTCTTCTTCTTCTTCTTCTTCTTCTTCTTCTTCTTCTTTCTTCTTCTTCTTCTTCTTCTTCTTCTTCTTCTTCTTCTTCTTCTTCTTCTTCTTCTTCTTCTTCTTCTTTTTCTTATTCTGGTATGTAGACATTCAATTCATTTATGTTTATTGCTATACATTTCCTTAGTATCAGTCATTCACAGACTTAATTCATTCCATGATTCTGGGGAAGATGACCATGGTCAAGTTCATCACCCGATGTGGAGTTCATGAATGGAAACAAAATTTTGCAGAACACTTCTCTTTGTGAACTGAATTGTTCATGACCAGAGCATTTGTGAATCAAAGTACCACTGTATTTTATTGATGCTTTCTTTCTTATTGAAACTATGCTTATCTAATATTGATTACTTTTACTGAATTTTTGTAATATCCTTTTCGGTCCACAATGCTTTTCAATTAAAGAAACAAAAGCATCACTGTGTCTCATTTGCCTTCCTTTTACCAAAAC